>PVKC010031815.1:0-14428 GCA_004027635.1 Crocidura indochinensis | reverse complement strand
TTCTTTCTTTCTTTCTTTCTTTCTTTCTTTCTTTCTTTCTTTCTTTCTTTCTTTCTTTCTTTCTTTCTTTCTTTCTCTCTCTCTTTCTTTCTTTCTTTCTTTCACTTGGGCAGGCTGAGTATTTTTTGTTTGTTTGTTTTTGGGCCATACCTGGCGACTCTCATGGGTCACTCCTGTCTTTGTGCTCAGAAATCACTTCTGGCAGGCTCAGGAGACCAGATGGAATGCCGGAATCAAACTTGGATTGGCTGCATGCTATGACTCTGGCTCCCAGACTGAATAGGGGATGCCGGGATTTGAACCACCATCCTTCTGCATGAAAGGCAAATGCCTTTACCTCCATGCTATCTCTCTGGCCCCCAGGCTGAATATTTTTGTTTTACTTTGTTTCAAGCTTGTTTGGCTTTGTGTCTACATCTTGAAGTGCTCGGGGATCACTCCTGGTGGGGTTTGAGGGTCCATAGGCAGTGTCAGGATTGAAAGCAGGTTGGCTGCATGTCAGACACACATCTTCCCTGCTCTACTATCTCTCTGATCCCAGGATGAATATTTTCTTTTCTTTTTTTGTTTTTTGTTTTTTGGATCACACTCAGCAGCGCTCAGGGCTCACTCCTGGCTCCATGCTCAGAAATTGCTTCTGGCAGGCTCAGGGGACCATACGGAATGCCAGGATTCAAACCGCCGACCTTCTGCTTACAAAGCAAATGCCTTACCTCCATGCTACCTCTCCAGCCCCCAGGATGAATATTTTCAAGGCTTGTAGGTTCTTGCCTTTTTGTTGTTGTTGTTGTTGTTGTTGTTATCAATAGTTTTTTCCCTTCTGCTTCTCTCCTTTCTCTGACATTTCACTCAAAATCACAGTGATTGGGCTGGAGCGATAGCACAGCTGTAAGGCGCTTGTCTTGCACACAGTCAACACAGGATGGACACTGGTTGAATTCCTAGCATCCCACATGGTCCCCGAGCATGCCAGGGGCTATTTCTGAGCACAGAGCCAGGAGTGCCACTAGGTGTGGCCCCCAAACAAACAAACAAACAAACAAACAAACAAGCATCACATGCCAGCCGTGATTTACTGGCAGCTTCCAAGGCTTCAAGTTCTGGTGAATCCTGGAGGTTGTAGACATCAAGGCCACTTTCTGCCCAAGAGCACCATTGAAGGGAGCACAGTTTTTTCCAGGTTCCTGCAACAGAGCTGACCTTGACCGGGTGTATTTCCTGGCTTCTCAGCACCCTTTCCTCCTACTGGAATCTTCAGACCAGTAGCAAGGCCTCTCGGGAGTTTTGCATGTGGTTCAGGAAATGTTGAAGATAAAATCAAGACTCCCACAAGCCTCGAAATATGTGAGAGGTGGTTCAGAGCTTCTCGATTAACGGATTAACGAGAACCGGGCATTCCTGACAGCCTGGGGCTTGGGACAGATGGTGCAAGATCCAGATCATTCGAAATGCAGGAGCACTTTCACAGAGAGGTGAGAGAGCAGTCGGTGGGCATGGGCAGAGACAGTGAAGGCCACACTGGTTTGCCTGGTGGGGGCTGATTTTGTGCATTCCCACAGGACCAGCGGAGACGGAACAAGGACCAAGATCTGGCAGATTGACTCACAATCTTTTTGCTCCTTTTACAATTTTTTCTGAAGCTGCAAAGGGTTTCCAGTCAGATAATGGTGTTTAAAACTTCTGTGGTGCTGAGAAATTCTTACTGTGGGGCCGGTGACCTGGTGCTAGAGGTAAGGTGTCTGCCTTGCAAGCGCTAGCCAAGGAAGGACCACGGTTCGATCCCCTGGCGTCCCATATGGTCTCCCTAAGCCTGGGGCGATTTCTGAGCGCTTAGCCAGGAGTAACTCCTGAGCATCAAATGGGTGTGACCCGAAAAAACTAAAAACAACAACAAAAAAAAGAATATAGAAATTCTTACTGTACTACAACAGTAGGGTATTTGCCTTGCATGCACCTACCCAGGATGGACCTGGTTCGATCCCCAGCATCCCATATGGTCTCCCAAGCTAGGAGCAATTTCTGAACGCATAGCCAGGAGTAACCCCTGAGCATCACCGGGTATGGCCCAAAAACAAAATATAGTAATGATAATAAGAAAGTCTTACTGTGCTAGATCCTTTTCTTTGGCCAGGAGGAAGCAATGAAGCAGGCTATCCTCAGAGGGAAGCTGAATGGATTTTGTGCACTGACTGGGCCTTGGCTATTAGCTAGAGTTTAACAGTGGGGCTAGGGGTTGGCATCTCCCTCACATATAAATACTCCATCCAGACCCACTCCCTTTGCCCACCGAACCTCTGCCTTCACTGCCCCAGTCTTGGAAGGCAGGTGAGAGCAAGCTGGGGCAGGAAGGGCTCATGCATTTATGCTAGTGAAGGTCTCATGCTAGAGAAGGTCCCTCATGTGTCCCCTTGGGGTGCTGAGTTTTACAAGTGTCCCTTACAGGTGGCCCCAGCCAGTTTGTGCTCAGTGCTCCTGCACGGAATTCACTCAACTCAGCACTCAAACCCTGCCTGCCTCAAGTCCTTTGGTAGCAGGTATTTGGGGCTGGAGCAATAGCATAGCAGGGAGGCACCTGCCTCACGTGTGGCTGACATGGGTTTGATTTCCAGCATCCCATTGGGTCCCCCAAGTACCACCAGGAGTGATCCCTGAGCTCAGAGTCAGGAGGAAGTTTTGAGCATCATCAGATGTGGCCCCCAAAATAAAATCAACCCCCAGAATTTGGTTTTTAACTGTTAAACAGGGGACAGGTGTCGCCCAGGACCTTCTTGCCTCACCACTCCAAGAACACCAAACCTAATGGTATTTCAGCGTGGGAATTAAATCAGCTGGCCCATTTCAAAGTGCATGCACATATGTGTCTGTTAGGAGTGCCTGTGTCTACATGCCTTTGAGTGTACCTGCATGGGTGCATGTATTTATGTGCATGTGGGTATGTTTGTATGAATCTGTGTGTATCTACATGTATGTAATACATAACAAAGTCGTAGTTGTACTTGCTTTTCTGTTTTACCACGGTAAAAAATAATCTATAAAACAAAATGAGCCTCTTTGTTGCCATACACAAAGAACTCACATCCAGCTGCTCCCAAAACAGAAACTTTGCCCTAGTCTCCTTTTCCCTTCTCCCACCCCTTTTGAGATATAAAAACCCACCTAAGTTTGCTTAACCTGAGATAGATACTTTGATCTGTCCTTCCCCCCACCCCTCCCATGGATTGAGCCTATACAATAAAGATTGCAGGGAGGGGCCAGAGTGCTAGCACAGTGGTAGAGCACTTGCCTTGCATGCAGCTGACCCAGGACGAATCTCAGTTCAATCACTGTCATCTCATATGGTCCCCCAAGCCAGGAGCAATTTCTGAGTGCATACCCAGAAATAACCCCTGAGTGTCACTGGGTGTGGCCCAAAAACTACAGACCACCAAACCTAATAATATTTGGTTGAGGCAGGAAAACCCCTGACCCTACTCATTTCTGGCTTATGTTTATCTTTTTGTTTGTTTGTTTATTTGTTTTTGGTTTTGGGTCACACCTGGGTTACTCCTGGCTCTATGCTCAGAAATCACTCCTGGCAGGCTCAGGGGACCATATGGGATGCCGGGATTTGAACCACCGTCCTCCTACGTCTAAGGCAAACACCTTACCGCTGTGCTATCTCTCCAGCCCGTCTTGTTTTCTTGATTCTGGCTGTGTCCCTGCTTCAGACCCATACACCCGGAGTTGGATTATGGCAAGTGGAGCCTTTACAACTTTGAAGTTTTTTGTTTGTTTGGTTGGCTTTGGGTCACACTCAATAGTGCTCAGGGGTAACTCCTGGCTCTGCACTCAGGAATGACTCCTGGCACTGCTTGGATACCCATATGGAATACCGGGAATAGAACTCAGGTTGACTTCTCCAAGGCTTTCCGCTGTGCTGTTGCTCCAGCCCCCAAGTTTAGTGACTCTTCAACTTCATCCAATCTGTATGAGAGATCCCGGTACTTGTGCTCCATGTCTGTATGGTATGGGAGGGAGGGGTTCCCTGTAAAGAAATGTCTGGTTCTATTTCAGTCCAAATAAGCTTGACTTTACGGTCAAGCTGGAGACAGAAATGACCTCTGGCTCAGGAAATCCCTGTCGGGCGGAAGTGCCAAGTTCATGGCCTTTGCCAAGGCTGGCTGGTGGGTCCTCTGGGTCACTGTCTCACTGTTGCGTGGTCTGGGCCCAGACCCAGAACTTCTCTGAGCCACACTTTTCTCTCCTACCAAAGGGAGCCCTTCCAAGCACCTAGGTGCTCAAGGCAGTGGGAAAGGTCAGCTGGTTCTGGCATGGGTGCACATATACAGGATATACTAGGATCATGACACCCCAATAGCTAATAACCCCCAGAGGATTCCCCTGAAATGAGTCTCCAGGACTCCGTCCATGTCTGGTCACTCTTTGTTCTCCAGACTGGGCATCAGCCACCAGCAGAGACTTGGTCCTTTTTTTTTTTTTTGGTTTGGTTTGGTTTTTAGGCCATACCTGGTGACACTTGGGGGTTACTCCTGGCTATGCACTCAGAAATCGCTCCTGGCTTGGGGGACCATATGGGATGCCGAGGAATCGAACCTTGGTCCATCCTACATTAGTGCGTGCAAGGCAGATAGATGCCTTACTGTGTTCGATCTCTGTGGCCCCAGGACCTGGCCTTTCTGCCTGTCAGATCTCAGGGCTCAGAGGCCTGGAGGGAGAGCTATGGAAGACTAATGGGGCTGTCTGTCCCCATGAGGGCGAGGGGCCAAGGGAAGGTTCTGACCGAGTTTGGGAAAATACAGGGGCTCATAATCAAGTTCAACCCCAACCTGGGACCAGCAGCTGTTGCTGGTAGAGCAGGGTGCAGGCTTGGTTAGGGGCTCTGGAACACAGTGAGGACCCACTCAGACAAGGCCAGCTACAGGGGTACAAGAGATAGTGGGAGAGCTGCAGGGAGGTGCCCAAGTCCCTCCACAGCAGAGCCCACAGGACACGCCTTCTTTCACTCATAATTATACAGGGGTTATGAAGTCTGCCTGGAACAGATCCCAATACAGCCAAATACTTCCTACCTGAAAGAGTAAGAGAGAGAAACAGAGATACCAACAGAGACAGTGGGGGAGACAGAGAGAAATAGAGAAACAGAGAGAGAGATACCAACAGAGACAGAGATACCAGTAGAGACAGAGAGAAGCAGAAAAGGACACAGAGGGAGCTACCGAGAGAGAGAAAGAAAGAGAGATACCAACAGAAATAGTGGGAAGAGACAGAGAGAAAAAGACAGAAAGACAGAGAAAGAAAAACAAAATGAGACAGAGAAATGAAAGGAGAGATCGATAGAGATAGAGACAGAGGTAGAGATACCAACAGAGACTGTGAAAGAGACAGAAATAAACAGAAAATGAGACAGAAACGAAGGGAGATACCAACAAAGAGAGAGAGAGAAAGAGAGAGAGATACCAACAGAGACCGTGGAAGAGACAGAGAGAAATAAACAGAGAAACAGAGAGAGATACCAGCAGAGACAGAGAGACAGAAGAGGAGATAGAGAGAAAGAGAAACAGAAAAAGAGACAGAGAAAAAGAGGGAGATACCAACAGAGACAGAGAGACAGTGGGGGATTGGGGAGAGAAGCAGAGACATAGAGACAGAGAAACAAACAGAGAGATACCAGCAGAGACAGGACAGTACCCTACCCATGGTCAGTATCCCAGGAAGTCCAGTGTTTGATGAGCCATTTTGTTTGTTTTGTTCTTGGCTGGGGTCAAACCCAGAGCCTCCTGGTTTCAGGACTCACCTTGCTCCCATGCAACCCCAGAACGACCAAGAGGGTCCTGAGCAGGAGCTGGTCACATCCTCTACAGTGTGGTCCCCCATACTGCCCGCAAAGACCTTGTGTGTGTAGGGGGAATGATGGGACAGGGAAGGTTGCAGCACAGTAGAGGCTTCTCAGCGGCCACCAGAAGCCATAGCCCCGAGCCAGGCACTTGACCTCCTTTCGCCTCAGTTTCCCCACTCGGAGCTGCCTAATTATGGCTTCTTTACTGTGAGCTTTGAGTGCTGGATGAAAGCCTCTGGGTGTTCGCTCGGTTTTATTGTTATAATCACAGCAGACTGGGGAAAATTCAAAGACACTTTATAAGCCAGATTATACAAGTTTCTCCTTCCAGGAGGGAATATCCCTCCATAATTAGTGAGCTACCTGGAGGCCAGTCCTACCCAATGCCCTCCCAGCTGCAGAGGAGCTGGGGGTTGGAGGGGGGGGTCTCTGCAAGGAGAGGGGACATGAAACACCTCAGTGGGGACACCCACTCTGGGCTATGCAAACCTGCAGACACAGTCTCAGACAGATACAGCTGGGTTTACTCAAGACAAGACCCCCAAATGGTAGTGTGTGTGTGTGTGTGTGTGTGTGTGTGTGTGTGTGTGTGTGTGTGTTTGAGCCACACCTGGCAACTCCTGGCTCTACACTCAGGAATCAATACTGGTGGGCACGGGGGACAGAACTTGGATCAGGGGGCCAGAGAGATAGCATGGAGGTAGGGCGTTTGCTTTGCATGTAGAAGGACAGCGGTTCCAATCCCAGCATCCCATATGGTCCCCTGAGCCTGCCAGAAGCGATTTCTGAGCATAGATACAGGAGTAACCCCTGAGCACTGCCAGCGTGACCCAAAAACAAAACAAAACAAACGAGCAAACAAAAAACAGAACTTGGATCAGCCACATGCAAGACCGGTGGTGCCCTTCCTACTGTGCTCTCGCTCTGGCCTCAAAGCAGAGTTTTTTTTCTCTTACACTGGATCCTGCCTTGGCCATAACTGTGGCTGACACCACGGTCTGGGCCTGGTAAGTCTATGGTTCATTCCTTCCCAGTGCCACACAGATGCCTTCGCCCCAGGATCACACGTCATCAATCCTGTCATGATTTTGAAAGAAAATAAAAGGCCCAGGCTCAACAGTATTTCTGCCACCTGGCTGGCCTTTTATTTCTCTCCTATATGACCCTGATGTTCCTCCTCTATCTGGCTCTCATATCCTTCCTCCATCTGAGTTTACCATGTTCCTCCCCTGCCTGAACCGCATGCCCCCTTTAGGGGATCTGACAATGGGCCCTGTCTTAGATCCCTTCCCCAATGAGATAGTGTCAGAGTTCCTGAACCCCTTTGATCCTGATCACCCTTTTGTTTTTTATTTTTTGTTTTTTTTTTGGGTTTTGGGCCACACCCAGTGGTGCTCAGGGGTTACTCCTGGCTGTCTGCTCAGAAATAGCTCCTGGCTGGCACGGGGGACCACATGGGACACCGGGATTCGAACCAACCACCTTTGGTCCTGGATCGGCTGCTTGCAAGGCAAACGCCGCTGTGCTATCTCTCCGGGTCCACCCTTTTGTTTTGAAACTTTATTTATTGATTGATTCATTTATTGATTGATTGTTTGGTTTCTGGGCCACACCCAGCGGTGCTCAGGGGTCACTCCTGGCTCTGGGCTCAGAAGTCACCCCTGGCAGACTGGGGACTATATGGGAGGCCGGGTATCAAACCGGAACCCTCCAGGGTCAGCCGCAAGCAAGGCAAACTATCACTGTGCTATCTCTCCGGGTCTTTTGAAGAGAATCATGGGTGGAAACTCAGAGCAGGTCTTGCCTTTGGAGTGGGGGTCAGGGAGGTGTAGTGAGGGTCAGAGTGGGGATCAGGAGGAAGGTTTAATGAAGAATCCCAGAGTGGGTGGCAGCAGAGACTCCTGTAGTGCCTCGTGGGATGAGTTATTTGTAGACACAGCATGGCCAGGAACCCAAGGAACAGGGCAGAGACACAGGTGAGAAAGCTTTTGAAACAGGATGAAGGAGCAAATACTAGACAAGAACTAGACATGTGCCCAGCTCTGACCTTGGATCCAGAGAGCCTGGCAGGGGCTGCCATCACCCCCGCCAGTGACATGGGCCTTCTGGAGGCCGAACACCTTCCTCTGAGCTGCCTTAAAGCCTTTATCTCTCTTCGGGGACAGTCCGTACCAGGCCACATCCTGGGTTGTGCAACCCCAGGACCACAGACCACCCCCTTCCCTCTTTTGTCCTCTGGTCCCTGAGGAACTTATTGTTTTGTTCAGGTTAAGGAAGTTCATTGCTGGCAGGAAGCCTGGTCTCCCTCCCCTGCAGCCTCTGCCAGGAGGGGGCAGTGTCCCCCTGGCCAGAGAATGGGGTGCTAAGAGTGGTCGCTGGGTCTGTGGGGTGAAGAGGCTGCCCAGAGCCCCCTCCTACACTCTCTCCAGGCTGGGCTGGGGCCTGCGGGAAGTGTCTCCATCATCAGACCATAGTGTGTCCCCCTTGTTTCTTGCACCCCTTGACTGCCCACCCAGACTGGCCACACAGCCCTGCAAAGTTGGGAGGGGCAGGGACACTCAGGAGCCATTCTGATTTCAAAGCAAAAACATTTCCCGCCTAGGGTGGGGTTCCCTTGCAGAAAATGGGGGAGAGGCCATGTCTTGCAAGGGTGGTGCAGTCAGCCTCAGTAATTGGGGGAAGACAGGCCTGGTTCTGGGGTGTCAGGTGTCTGTCTCCCCCACTCAAAGTCTCTCTGCCAAGCCTTTGATGTACCCCTATGGGCTTCTTTTTTGGATGCAGTCACACACTGAACCCCACACATGATGGCAGTGTGGAAGAGCCCTGGGGAGTCATGGGTGAGTTTGCCCATGGATACAGTCTGAGCCCAAAAGTCAGTCTCCAAACAAACCCAGAGTTGGGACACTCTGGAGTGCTTGGGGGAGTCAGAAGGAGTTGAGCCTGGGTGTTCTGGAGAGGAGGAGAGCTTAATCCTTAGAGCCCTGTCACCCTCCCAAACCTCACTGAATCTAGTCCTAGCCTCATGGCTGGCATTGGTTGCAGATACCAGGTATTCTTCACAGAGTTATGTCACAAATTTACGTCTGTCACTAACTTATGTCACATGCTTTCGTCACAAACCTCACAAACCATAAGTCACAAACATAAGGTCCCACTGGCAGCAGACTCCAACGGAGCCTCCATCTCCTTAGGCCTTTTACACTTGTTCACACTTGCTCTGGGATTACAGGCTTGGGAGGGATGTGGGAGGGCCATCATGCAGGTCTGTTTGTCTGAAGGACCAAGGGAGGCATGCTTATTTGTTTGTTTGGTTGGTTGAGTCAACACCCGATGGTCCTAAGAGGCATTCTCCTCCTGCCCAAAGGTTTTATTTTTTTGTTTGTTTGTTTGTTTGTTTGGGAGCCACACCTGACAGTGCTAAGGGCTTACCCCTGGTTCTGCTCTCAGAAATCACTCCTGGCAGGCTTGGGGACCTCATGGGATGCCAGGGATTAAACCTGGGACCGTCCTGGTGTGCAAGGCAAATGCCCTCCCCACTGTACTGTCACTCTGGCCCTCCAAAGTTATTTATTTATTTATTTATTTATTTATTTTGGTTTTTGGGCCACACCCAGTGACGCTCAAGGGTTACTCCTGTCTATGTGCTCAGAAGTCGCTCCTGGCTTGGGGGACCATATGGGAAACCCGGGGGATCGAACCAAGGTCAGTCCTAGGCTAGTGCAGGCAAGGCAGGCACCTTACCTCCAGCGCCACCACCCGGCCCCCCAAAGTTTTTTCTTTCAAAGGGGTGCACAAGCTTGGTGGTGTATGATGTGGTGCCAGGGATTGAAAGTGGGGCTCCTGCATGCTCTCCACCTCAGAGTCCCTCCCCTGCCCCCCAAAGGGCACACTGTTAGGTACAGGTTGTAAACTGCAGGGGCTTTCTAACAAGGTCTTGTTGGGTTTGTGTTGTTCTGCAAACCATGGGGTCCCCCCCCCCCAGAGCCACCTGTTGTGCTTTAGGCCAGCCAGCAGACTCCACCTCCCTGCAGGAGGAGGGAACACCAAACTGATTCAGGGCCAGAGGTGCTATTCAGAGCAGAACCCAGGTGAAAGGCTGTGGGGAGGCGGGAGGAAAGGAAATGGTAGGTGTAGCTGTGGCAAGAAGCCTAGGACCAAACATTACCTAAAGACCAAGAGCTCAAGTTCATAGTTCTTTTTTAAAAATAGCCATTTCGGGGCTGGAGTGATAACAGAGCAGGTAGGGCACTTGACTTACACGTGGCCACTCAGGTTTGATCCCTGCATCCCATGTGGCCCCCTGTCCTGCCAAGAGTAATTTCTGAGCACAGAGCCAGGAGTAACCCCTGAATGCCTCCAGGTGTGGTCCAAACTCCTCTCCTACTCACAATAACCTTTAGTATTTTTATGTAGTCAGTAAGTTCAAATCACTGGTGATTTTTTAAAAAATTAATTAATTTGGGAGCTAGGGTGATGTGTGGGTGTGGCCCAAAATTAAAAAATAAAATTAATTTTTTTAACTTTGTTTTTGTTTTGTTTTGTTTTTTTGGTTTTTGGGTCACACCCGGCAGTGCTCAGGGGTTACTCCTGGCTCCATGCTCAGAAATTGCTCCTGGCAGGCACGGGGGACCATATGGGGCACCGGGATTCGAACTGATCACCTTTTGCATGAAAGGCAAAGGCCTTTCCTCCATGCTATCTCCCGGGCCCCTAATTTTTTTTTAACTTTGGGGGCACACTTGACAATGCTCAGGAATTAGTCTTGGCAGTTCTGGGGGTGGGGTCAGGTGGGGGTAGGGAGCGCCATATAAGATGACAGACAGGGCCGGGCGGTGGCGCTGGAGGTAAGGTGCCTGCCTTGCCTGCGCTTGCCTAGGACGGACCGAGGTTTGATCCCCCGGTTTCCCATATGGTCCCCCAAGCCAGGAGCGACTTCTGAGCGTATAGCCAGGAGTAACACCTGAGCGTCACCGGGTGTGGCCCAAAAAACAAACAAAAAAAGATGACAGACGATTGAATCCAGGTTAGCTGTGGTGTGCAAGGCAAGTGATTTACCCACTGTACTATCTCTCCAGCCCCAGCTAGTGAGTTTGTTATTTTTTTATGCAGATGTAAATGCCAACAGATTTTTAAAAATTTTGGTTTTGGTTTTTGGGCTATACCTAGTGGTGATGCTTAGGGGTTATTCCTGGTTATGCACTCAGAAATCGCTACTGGCTTGGGGGACCATATAGAATGCTGAGGGATCAAACCACGGTTTGTCCTAGGTTAATAGCAAGTAAGGTCCCCAAATTCACACTCTTTGTGGGGGGGATTGAGTTTTGGGCCATGCCTAGTGGTACTCAGGGATTACTCCTGGTTCTGTGCTCAGGAATCACTCCTGGCAGTGCTCGGAGACCATATGGGATATCGGGATCAAACTCAGGTTCGTAGCGTGCAAGGCAAGTGCACTTCCCGCTGTGCTATCACTCTCTTCTCCAAACCTACACTTTTATATCAATAAGTATCCCAGCAAGACAGTGCCAATGAGTGGAAACAGTGGTGAGGCTCTCCTGTCCCTGACTCCTTTCTCTCCAGGTCACGTCTCGCCCTTTTTCTGTACATGTGACATATATGCATTGTATGTTCCTCACCCAGGCACGATCGCCATTTCCCTTTATGAATGTGTCTGAGTTTTCTAAAAAATGACCAGAATAGGTAGAAGCTATTACATCACCCCTAGCTCTACTGGGCACCCAACCAAATCCGAACACACTCCTATCAAAGTTTGTTCTCCAGTCACTGCTCACCGACAACCTGCCCAGCAAAAAAAAGTTGTTTTCTTGCCAGAAAAGCCACTTTGAACACAGCTTCCGTTTTCCTATTGACACCTATCTAACCTGACCCACAGCCATCCATGAGTCAACAGAAGCAAGTGTGGATTCCACGTGGCTGGAATAATAAAATTTTATAATAAATAAATAGATTTATAATAATAAATAAAATTTATTATTCCACATGGTGGTATAATAAAACCACCAAGACTTTACGGAGTGCTCTGGGCTAGATCTCTATCAAGCTTTCAAATTCCCTTTACTCTCTGCCAGATTTCACAGGAACCCCTGCCCTTGTGTGTGGGGGGGTGATCCTCAAATTCCTCATCTCCCAGGCCCAGAGTGCTGCTAGTCCTGTATTCAAAAGTCATAGCTGGGGGCCCGGGAGATAGCATGGAGGTAAGGCGTTTGTCTTTCATGCAAAAGGTCATAGGTTCGAATCCCGGTGCCCCATATGGTCCCCCGTGCCTGCCAGGAGCAATTTCTGAGCATGGAGCCAGGAGTAACCCCTGAGCACTGCCGGGTGTGACCCCCAAAAAAAACCAAAAAAAAAAAAAAAGTCATAGCTGAACAATGGCAGAACTGGAATTGGAGCCTCCCTGATTCAATTCCAAATCATGTGCTTGGATCTCCATCTTTAGCTCATACCAGTATGCAGTTCTGAATTATATTGCACTGTGTTTGAAGACGACTGACTAGGTGTAAGCAAATTATTTGGGTTTTGGTTTGGGGATCATAGCCAGCAGTACTTAGAAGCTACTCCTGGCTCTGTGCTCAGGAACCACTCCTGGTGGTGCTCAGGAGCATCTATTTAATGCCAGGGATCGATCTCAGATGGGTTGTGTCCTTCCTGCTGAATTGACATTCCAGACTGAGCAGGAAGAAGTAGGTCAACGCAGAGAGGCAAGAGGATGGGGTTGGTAAGAAAGGAGGTAGTCCCTGGATAGAAGAGACATGAGAGCCAGGAGCTAAGAAAAAACTAATAAGGGTCAGAGAGATAGCATGGAGACAGGGCATTTGCCTTGCATGCAGAAGGCTGGTGGTTCAAATCCCAGCATCCCATATGGTCCCCTGAGCCTGCCAGGAGCAATTTCTGGGTGTAGAGCCAGGAGGAACCCCTAAGTGCTGCCAAAAAAGAAAGGACTACGAAGAATTCCACTGTTGACCCTCAGGCTGAAGAGATCCAGGTTATCAGGCAAGGGTGGACCATGTGAGACCTGAGCCCAGCAGAGTACAGCTCTGAATGAATCCCAAAACATGGGCTTGTTATCTTAGCCAATAATAATAATAATAATAATAATAATAATAATAATAATAATAATAATAATATTGGCCAGTATGCTTCCATGAGGCCACCGAGATGCTGGGGATAAGCCAGGATTCCCCAGGTGGCTTGCAGAGACATGGCAAGCATCCTTAGAGAGAGAACAGAAGGTCAGATGCATATGTCCGGGGAGGGAACAGCCATGTGAAGCACAGGTGTGTTAGGTTACACCTTATTTCACCCAAAACAAAGATCATCCCTGGTTTCTTTGTATGTTTGTTTACAACTTGGTTTCACCCAAATCAAAAATGTCTTCTATGTTAACCTGGGCGGGACAGGCTCAGGATATCTGAGCTATCTGCCCTTACTCTGTCCTTACTGCCTTGCATGCAACTGATTCAAACAGATAGGGGTTCAAATCCCGGCATCCCATATGGTCCTCCATGGGGCCCCGGAGATAGCATGGAGGTAAGGTGTTTGCCTTTCATGCAAAAGGTCATTGGTTCAAATCTCCCCATTGGTTCAAATGCCCCATATGGTCCCCTGTGCCTGCCTGGAGCAATTTCTGAGCATGGAGCCAGGAGTAACCCCTGAGCACTGCCGGGTGTGACCCAAAAACCAAAAAAAAAAAAAAACAAAACCATATGGTCCTCCATGCCTGCCAGGAGCAACTTCTGAGTGCAGAGCCAGGAGTAACCCCTGAGCATCGCCAGGTGTGACCTAAAAACAAAACAAAAAGGTGATAGATTTCAGGTCTGTAGCCCTGCCACAGGTGCCCGAGAGACCACAGCCATAGTGCCATAGGTCCGAGGCTCAGCTGCCTGCCTGTGAGCAAGACCCTTAGCACCTGCAGGCATGTACCTCCCCTGTAGGGTCATGCATGGCATGCTTGGCCCCAACTGATGGCCTCTACTCCGCCAACGATCCAAGTCAGGCTCCTTTCTTAGCTCTCCAGGTTCCAAGGCTGCCAAGCGAACCCATACTGCCCAGTTATGAGGTCACTGTTGGGCGGTGGTGACCCCTTCCATGAGCCCGATGGTGGGAGGAAAGAAGGCAGCATCTTGGTGTGGCAAGTCCCCAGTTTCCCTGCAGGGGAGCAGGGCGAGGTAAAGGGATAACAGCACAGCCTCCAAAATATGCCCCTCTGTACCTTGACCACTGAGCTGAAGGTGGTGAGAAACAGCAGAGAAGACATGGCCCTGCTTAGTTGGAGAAGGCCGAGATGAGAGTCCCAAGGAAGAAAGAAGAGCATCTTCTTGTTCTCTTGTTCTGTTTCCAGACTTTTCTGTACTGGGGTGCCATGATAGAACACATCAGTGTTGATGCCACCCCTAACATGACCCTCCACCAAGAACCTCACATCCCTTCTAGTCTGCCCCAACTCTGCTCAGAAGCTTCCGAGCTGGGGCTGGCGAGATGGCACAGCAGAGAGGGCTTTTGTACCCAGGCTCTATCTCTGGCATCCCCTGCGGTCCCCTGAGCACTGCCAGGAGTGATTTCTTTTTTTTTTTTTTT
>PVKC010031814.1:0-14411 GCA_004027635.1 Crocidura indochinensis | reverse complement strand
CCCTTATCTGATGGGTGTTGGGTGAATAGTTTCTCCCACTCAGTGGGTGACTCTTGTATCCTGGGCACTATTTCTTTTGAGGTGCAGAAGCTTCTGAGTTTAATGTATTCCCATCTGTTGATCTCTGCTTTCACTTGTTTGGAAAGTGTAGTTTCCTCCTTAAAGATGCCTTTTGTCTCAATGTCATGGAGTGTTTTACTGACGTGTTGTTCTATATACCTTATAGTATCAGGTCGGATATCGAGGTCTTTAATCCATTTGGATTTTACCTTCGTGCATGATGTTAACTGGTGGTCTATGTTCTCTTTTTTGCATGTGGCAAACCAGTTCTGCCAGCACCACTTGTTGAAGAGGTTTTCCCTGCTTCACTTAGGATTTCTTGTTCCTTTGTCAAAAATACATTTTTATATTAAAATAATGTTAAAACTTGTTAGATTAAAACAAACTCAGAAAAAAAATTTTTTTGTTGTTTTTTGGGTCACACCTGGCAGTGCTCAGGGGTTACTTCTGGCTCCATGCTGAGAAATCGCCCCTGGCAGGCACGGGGACCATATGGGGCACCGGGATTCGAACCGATGACCTTTTGCATGAAAGGCAAGCGCCTTACCTCCATGCTATCTCTCGGGCCCCAAACTCAGAAAATTTTTACATCTTAGATAATGAGATTGGGTGGGAAAAATAGTATCCTCAACTTATATTAAGACAATGTATACCTTTAATACATAGAACCTCAAATTCACGTTACATGACATTAAAATGTATTAATTTAAATCACAGATATAAAATATTTAGCTCTATATTTTCTTGTCTCTATCTTTAAGATAGAATACTATTTATCTTTATGATAGATACTTTTACTAATATGAATGTCAATTTATATTAGTAAATGTATAATTGAACTTAGCTCAAACTTTGAATTAAAAGTATTTCAAGATATTGAATTGTAAAAAAAAATATTTTGAGCATAAAATAGAATATGTTTAACTTTGGGTGATGGATATTTTTGAGGTATACAAATATACATGACTAAACAATAATAATAACATGGACCTAGGGGAGAGTAAAAGAACATGTACAGTGCCTGTAGTCATTCCTATGACAGTATACTTCAAAGGCAGAGAAACCCTATATCTCTTAGACCAAGGGCATTCTCTTTCTAATCTCCCCAATATTTATATGCCAATGCCAAAAAATAAAAAAGTACGAATTAAATTTTTTAGTTGTTATTGAGGTTTTTTTTGGGGGGGGTTGTTTTTGGTTTTTGTTTTGGGACGGTGGTTATTGTTTGGTTATTGTCTTTATTGCTGTGATGCTTTTTGGATTGTTTTTTGTTTTGTATTGTTATGTTTTTCTTCCTCTTTTCCCTTTCTTCTCTTAATTCGATATTTATAGCCTCTAGAAGAACTCCACCCATTTTTGCTTGTTTGATTTTTGCTCCCCCCGTTTTTTTTTTCTTTCCTTCAAACAGAATCACATAACTTGAACCATCTTGTTCTGCCTCAAAAATTGAGTAGGAAAAAAGAGAGGCCATCAAGATCAAACAGTACTATGAACATTGAGTATAAATAAAAAATGATCAGACTTAGGTACCAAATCCAAAGCCAACGACAACAGAATCAATGTCCAATCTACAACAAACTGGACACAGAGGGGCCCACTCACACTAGTAGCCTGGGGGTTAAAAGAAGGGGTATGGGATGCATGCTAGGAACAGAGGTGGAGGAGGACAACATTGGTGGTGGGAATACCCCTGATTTAATGACACTTTGTACCTAAAATTCGGTCAAAAGAAAAAAAATTAAAAGAAAAAAAATCGGGGCCAGGCGGTGCGCAAGAGGTAAGGTGCCTGCCTTGTCTGCGCTAGCCTTGGATGGACCGAACTGCGGTTCGATCCCCCAGTGTCCCATATGGTCCCCCAAGCCAGGAGCGACTTCTGAGCACATAGCCAAGAGTAACTCCTGAGCGTCACTGGGTGTGGCCCAAAAACCAAAAAAAAAAAAAAAAATCATAACATGGATTCCACAAAATAAAGTATTCTAAAAAATTAAGAGAATAAAATATATAAAATATGATCTATATTTATATTAATATAAAATATATATATATTAAATATTGGTTGCCACAAATGGTGTCCTTTAACTGTAGAAAAAGGAAAAACCTTTATTTTTAGTATATGTTGATTTTTAGACTTCTAGGATACATGTTTAATGAAGATGTCATATGTAAACAATCACAGTAAAGCTATTTTTAGTAATCAATTATATATATTTAGTATTGATTATAGTAATCAAGTATGAGTACAAAATCAATTCAACAAAGTCTTGTATGTAATCAATTACAGCAAAATAAATTTTTTAATGTGTATCCATATTTGCAATTGGATCTTAGATCCGTCACAATCCATTGTCATCAAATTTATCTAAAACACAATTCAGATTTTCAAATTTTTTCTTTCCACCCTGTATAATCCAATTAGTGATATGTATTTGTATGTATATATTTATATATATATGTTTAAAGAGTTCAACTTTTTAAATAATGATATGATAATTAAATTTGTGTGTGTGTGTGTTTTGTGGGTCTCACACATGACTTTGCTTTACTCTCAGCTCTGTTCTCAAGTATCACTTCTGAGTGTTTTCGGAGACCATATTGTGTAATGGGTATTGACTGAATATAAGTTATCTATGTAAAAACACCTTATATTATATATGTTATATTGCCCTAGTTCTAGGGTGATGAAATTCTATTTGAATTAACAATATTCAACTTAAAAGCATAACTTGTCAAAAAAGACTTGACTCTCATATACATCTTCTGGTTCTAGCCACACAAAGCTCATAAGTAATGTAAAAAATGTTAAGTATATTAGGTCACTTTATAGTTATTACATATAATATAGTATGATATGTAAATTTATAAAATGTATATATATAATTTACATCATGTACTCTGACTTTTCATGTTATAAATACTAATTTGCTGTTATTTCAGGGAAGAAAAGTAGGTGAGTAATTGAAATCTGGCAAAAAATCTAAAATTATCAAGAATTTCAGAAGAAAAAGATAAAGGGGGGGGGGCAGAGCGATAGTGCAGCCATAGAGCATTGCACGCGCCTTGCACGCGGCTGATCCAGGATAGACCTCTGTTCAATCCCAGGCATACCATAAAGTCCCCGAAGCCAGGAGCAATTTCTGAGCGCATAGCCAGGAGTAATCCCAGAGGATCACTGGGTGTGGCCCAAAAACAAACAAACAAAATAAGAAAAATAAGGAAAAACTTTTCTATGTAACTTGTTTGATTCCATATTCACTTTTTCTGAAATATGGGCTTACAATGAATCTAAGCAACCATTACAAAATTGCACAAATTTTTGGAAAGTAGGGGTAGAGTAAATTGAAAAGTCATACTTCACCAAATGGCAATAACTAAGCAAGTCATAGAGCAGATGAATGTTAAATGTTAATGAATAACTAATATATTTATCCAGATTCTTCTGTTGATACCAATTGATACAAATTAATTAAAAGTAGATATAATATGATAATGAAATTCATAAAAGAACACAGTGTATTTCTCTCTGCAACATTGCCCAAATTCTAACTTGGAAGCATTACATTGTATTTGTTATTTTAAAAACAGATAATGCTTCTGACAGACATTCAAGCATCTTTTACAGAGGCAATTTTTTTTATTCATATGCAAGACTAAAGGGTGCTTGGAATAATTTTCTTGCTCTGTAGGGAGGTGTTCCCTAGGGAGAGCATATTTAATAAAGGAAATGTGTTGATTTCAGTAATCACAGATGTTTATTCCAGTCTATATTTGACTATACATTTTTTATAATATCAATAAATTTAATAAAAAGTGGTGCTAACAAGACTGAGACACTGATAATTTTGGCACAGTCAGATAAAGTGTACATGGCCACTTTCCAGTAGTATACCCTCCTCATCACATATATGCCTTTGCAGAATATCTATAACACCCCTACTATGAAAGGACTTGGCATTGACTCGACACTGCAAAGAACTGCCAATCTTCCAAAATTCCATAGTGCTTTGGGAAAGGAGACAAAATTCTATCATGGAATTGCTTCATATCATGCTTTTAAACTCTTACAGATTTGTTTGTGCTTTTTTAAAAAAAATATTGGTTCAGTGGCAAGCCATATGATATTGTAAAGTTGATGTGACTCAGATTTAATCTATTTTTATTTCCTAATTCTTTAGGTTTCATATTACATTTTAAGATTACAAATCTGGAGCCTAAATCTATCCATTTTATTAAGATATTTATTTCAGTTTTGCCACCACAACCAGATGGGCTCAGAGATGACTCCTGGCTTTGCACTTACAAATTACTTCTGGCAGGCTCAGGGGACAATATGGGATGCCAGGAATTAAACCTGGATCAGCCACATACAGGCAAATGCCCTTCCCACTGTTCTATCACTCTGACTCCTAAATCTATTCATTTTAAATATGAAAATTCTTAAACTTAGACATACTTTTACATATAAAATGGAATTTCTAAGGTAGAATAGTGCATTTAGAGTTTTAAGTTAATCATACATATCACAAACAGTTGTTTTCTGAAGGGTTATAGAGGATGGAAGAAAGCTATTTCTTGAGGATGCATATAGCAAGACTTCCAATGTTAGGGAATATTCATCGCACAAGTCATAAAAGGCCCAGGATATCATCTGATATGTATTTCATATATAACTACAGACATGTATGCTTCTCCTTGTTCTTGGTCCTGTTTATGTTGTGGGCCTGAGAACAATTTGTAAATACAGAAATGATACTTGGCAAATAAAAAAATTTCCCACCCCTCAGTTTTAGACTATCATTTCATTAACTTTATCCAATAATACAAATTATTCGATATGAGCATATGTTCAAACAGAAACTATATTTCTTACTTAGCCTTCTGACTGAGATTCTAGTAGTAGATACCTAGACATATGTAATTCCTACATGCTTAATGGTAAGTCTTTGGATCTAAAATGTTCAAGGAAAACCAAAAATAGTCGAATAATAACTTCTGCTAATGTGGAGATTTTTGGCTACACCCAGTGATGCTCACGGTTACTCGTGGCTATGTGCTCAGAAATTGCTACTGACTTGTGGGACCAATGGGATGCGGGAGATGGAACCACAGTCTGTTCTGGGCTATACACCTTACGGCTTATGCCACCGCTCCACCCCATCATTTGCTAAGCTTTTAAAAATAATTTTTATTTTGACCAAAGTGAATTACAAAACGTTCACTGTAGTATTCTATCATCTTTTACTAATTTTATACAATTCTATATGCACAAAAAATTCTTAAACAACAAATGTGTCAATGTGAATTTATAAATGATGAATCCTGGGTTGAGTGAAAATATTACATGATTTATTTTTCTGAATGTGATTCGTATTTATCTTTACTTTTAGATAACATCTTGTTTGTTTGATTTCTTATTGAAGAAAACATGCTTTATAATTCTGTATAAGTGCCTTATGTGCTTTCTAAATGTTATTTGTAGTATGTGTTTTTAAAAGGATCCAGTTACAGTTTTCCTCATATATGCAATAGCTTGATCTAACACAATCAATTTTATAAGTTCTAAGCCAATATTTCCTCTTGGTAATAATTTTATCATTTTTGGTTCTTTATTTTCTGAAAGCCTATATGATGACCCAGTTATTTTTCTTCATGTATCCCCACATGTAAATATTTCCTTCATTTCTTAAATGAGTTTTTCCTTGTGTTCTTTTTAGGTAGCTTCTTTTACCTTATCATCAAGATCATTGATCTGATTCTTGTCTTTGGACTTAACTGCTGCTGCTCTCCTCTATGGTGGCTAGTTCTACTATATTTATTCACTTAGTATTTTTCTCTAGCCTTGTAAAATCTCTCTTCCTTCCATTTATTTCCTTACTTCAATATATATCATAAGATGTGTTGAAGTAGTTTAGTAGGCTCTGATGTTCTTGAGGTTCTTCCTGATTTATTTTTGTCTTCTATCAAGGCAGACAATACTGAGGATGTCACATTTGCTGGTGCCTTTTAGTAGCTGTGATATCAGACACAACATGCCTAGACTCTAGCTAGAGATGCTCCCATCACAATTGTCTAACAGCATCAGCAGCTGCAAACTGAAGCACATGACCTATCAGGGTACTTGGATTTGTCAGAATCTAGAGGTCAGTAAAATGTCACCGTTTAGCCTAGATGCAAGGAGCCAGTGGTGTGATGTTAGGTTATCTGGAAAAGTTTGTGGAACCAACTGAGTAACCTTCTACTGTAACCAAATGTTTAAAATTATAAATGTATCTGGTATCAATGAATGGCAGCCCCATTCTGTTCTGCTTTGGTTACACAAAACTGCCTGTAACTTAGCATCCAATATGTGTCAAGGATGTCTAAAGAGAATGTGCTTTCAGTCTCTGGACTGAAGGCATAATTGACAAAGTAGGTTCCAGAGTTTATTGATGTTGCTGTTTCTCTGAAGGGTGTTTTTGCACTGGAAAGCTGATTATTATAGGCTATTTAATCAGGCCTCTTTCCTGAGGTCATGTGGACTCGGAGGAGCTAGATCTGTTTAGCTGCTCTTAAACAAATGACACTCAGTCTTCTGTTTTCTCCACTTTTAGTTCAGGATGGGTGTGATTAACCTCAGGAATTTGCTATTAGATCATTCTTTTTCCAAGAGGGATATTTCCACTTCTCTCAGGAAAGCTTTTATGGGACCCTTGAGTGGAATCATGCTGCTGATGTATTTTGTAGTAAATCATGCTCTATGTAGTCTTTTTTTTTTCTTCTTATTCTGTTGTTGTAAGAGTGAACTTGTTGAAGTGCTCTTTTCCTTTGCTATTATCCCTGGCACAAATCTGAGTTAGTACCTTGGAACTGTCCCTTTAGCTTTTGTTCACTGCACCAATCAACTCAAGGGATTTTCCCTTTTAAACTCTGCATTTACTCTTTCATTTCCTACTATGATTGTTATAGTCCAAGCTACTCATTCTTTATATATTTTCTTTTATATTTTTATAGTTCAGGAATATTTGGTCATCTTCACATGTATTCCACATATGAACTAGCATTTTATTCTAGCTTCATCATTTTTCTTGCATATATATGTCCACATATTCCAATACCAGTTGAAGTTACTTTTAAATATTCTGGACTCACATCATAAAAATCAATTTACTAAATATTTGTGATATTTTTTTCTGAACTCTTTCTCCCATTTCATTGATATATGTATATTCTTTTTATCAATCCCCTCTTTTATACATTTTAAATGTAGATATCATGTTGTTATTTTACACAGGCAGCCATAGGTACTATAAATGATGTAGTATATAGATTATTTCTTATTTCTACAAGAAAATTCATAAAGAATTTTCTTGAAAATATCATATTAGAAAAATATTTTATAATTTTAAATTGTTTTATTTCTACTTGATAAATATCCACTTGTTGAATAGATCATTGACCTGGCATTTATTTGGATATATTTTGTCTATGTTAAATTTCTTAGTGTAATTTGAAAAATAAATTTGGACATTATTTTTTATTTGTCTAACCATATGTCATTAGCAAGCTTAGTTACTCTTTTCTAAAATATATCTTTATTCTGGGTAAAATAAATATTTTCACTTTTTTTAAAAAGTTATTCTCTATTATTTAAATTGTCTTCAAATTCTTTATTATGTAAGTAGATATTATTTAAGAACATGTGGTTTGGGGCTCAAACACTAGCACAGTGGGTAGGGCATTTGCCAATCCTGTGGCTGACCAAAGGTCAATCCCTGTTATTCAATATGGTCCCCTGGGCCTTCAAGGAGTGATTTCTGAGCACAGAGCCAAAAGTATCCCCCAACTGACACCAGTTATGGCCCAGAACCAAAAATAAAATAAAGAATATGGGATTTTGTCTCAATAGTACATCTGATTATATATTCAACTTTGAGAATTCTCTGAGATGAATTCTCTGAGAATAAGTTTTTAGGAACTTGTGTGATATATATTTGCTCAATTTATAAAATGTAATTTAACTTTTAGTATATTCACAAATTAATAAGTTTAGAATTATTTACTCAGTTTTTAATATCCTATAATTCAGTTCATTGGTATTGCTTTACTGCTATTTAAATATCAATTGAGCTTAATTCTGCCCAGATAATTCATTTTAATTAACATTAATCTTGTTTTATAACAAATTTTTGAATGTTGGTAGTTCTTTTTTAAGTAATCAGGTGATACATTTGTGTAAATTATTTAAGTATTAAAAATATAAATGTCTATTTATTAGAATTCAATGGCTGATATGTACCTATTAGTTTAGGTTTAACTATGTGCTCAATGGAGTAGTATGACTAAGTACTATATATTAACAACATATTTATATTAACAAACTTTATGTTAATGTCTTATTTTAGAATTATGTTTATTTGTTAAAGACATAAACCAGTCTCTGTTTAAGTCTTATATATAGTTACAGATATCTAATTTAAGTTTTCTTGATCTGGTGAGTGATTTTGATGTTTAGACAATTATATAGAAAGAAAATATAAGGAACTTAATAAATAAAGACAAGAAAAAATAATCTCTGAGTTATAGGGATATTAGAAGTGGAGGAAAAGGAGAAATGGGAAAAACAAATATCTAGCAGAAAACTTTCCCACTTTGTGGTAATAGACTCCTGTACGGATCTAAGAAGTAAAAAAAAAGTACCAAACATAGCAGACCCTAACAGAACAACACCAAGAAAAATAGTAACTCAAATAGCAGTAAACAAATAGATAGATGAACTTTTTTAAAGCAGTAAGGAAGAAGAAAAATAAAGAAAAGAACAGAAATGTAAGAGGAGAGATTCCAACAGAACTCCAATCAATTCAAAATATAATGAAAGCTTATATATACCTATATATAACTATATTCAGATAAGCTAGAGATCCTAATGGACAGATTTCTGAAAAAAAATATAATCTCCCAAAACTAAAAGAGGAGGAAGTAGAAAGCCTAAACAGGCCAATCACAAGAAAACTGAAATAGTAATTAGGAAATATCTCAAGAATAAAAACCCAGGACCAAACAGGTGAGTTTTATCAAACATTCAAAAAAGATTGATCTTTAGATTCTTTGAAAATATTGAAGAGAATAGAATCTCCCCTAATATCTTCTAGGAAGCTAACATTGCACTAATTCCCAAAGTTGACAGAGATTATCCAAGAAAGAAAGCTACAGATCAATCTTAATTATGAACATTGATGCAAATAAAATCCAACAATACATCAAAAGGATTGTACATCATGACCAAGTGAATTTTGTTCCAAAATGCAAAGATCATTCAATATATGCAAATCAATCAAGATAATACACTACATAAGTGAAAGGAAGGATAAAAAACAAGTGATCATTTCAATCGATGCAGAGGAAGCAATTACAAAATCCAGCATCTATTCTTGAAATATAGGTGTCGAAGAAATAGTCCTCAAGATAATAACAACTATTTATAAAAAGGCCACAGCCAACATATTTTTGTTTTTGTTTTTTGGGTCACACCCGTCAGCGCTCAGGGGTTACTCCTGGCTCAACCCTCAGAAATCGCCCCTGGCAGGCACGGGATATGGGATTCTGGGATTTGAACCACCGTCTTTCTGCATGGAAGACATACACCTTATCTCCAGGCTATCTCTCCAGCCCCACAGTCAACATTTTTCTTAATGGTGAAAAACTAAAATCATTTCCACTAAGGTCAGGCACTAGACAAGAATATCAATGTCTCCACTCTTTAGAAGTCCTAGCACTATCAATCAGCCAAGAGAAGGAAATCAAATAAGTTCATATCAGAAAAGAAAAAGTCAAACTATCTCTTTTTACACAGTATATGATAATATACATAGAAGACCCTAAAAAGTCTACAAAAAGCTCCCAATAACAATAAATCAATACAGCAAAGTGGCCATCTACAAAGTCAATACAAGAAGACATTTGCATTTCAAATAATAACTTAATAATAATTAATTAATAACAAATGGCAAATAATGACTCAAGGAGAAAGAAATCAGAGTCTACCCCAATTAAAATAATGTCCAAAATTTAATGTCCAAAACTATCAAATTCAACATAACAAGAATGGTGAGAAAATCTTAAGAACAAAATTGAAGAAGACTTAAGAAAATGGAAAAATATGCCATGTTAATGAATTGAAAGAATCAATATCATCAAAATGACCATCTGACCATCTAACCTAAATTACTATATAGATTCAATGCAAGAACTGTTCAAATTCATACAACATTTTTCAAGAGCTTAGACGGATCAATTATAAAGCTTGTGTGGAACCATAAAAGACCTAGGATAGCCAAATCCATATTGGAAAACAAAAACTGGGATGCATCTCAGGGATTACTCCTGGCTCCATGCTCAGAAATTGCTCCTGGCAGGCACGGGGGGACCATATGGGGCACCGGGATTCGAATTGATGACCTTTTGCAGGAAAGGCAAACACCTTACCTCCATGCTATCTCCCGGGCCCTGGGATGCATCTCATTACTTAATTTAAAGCTTTACTACAAAGCCATAGTGTCAAAACAGATGGTATTGAAAAAAAGACAGTCTTTCAGAACAATAGATCAGAATAGAATATTCAATGATAAATTCTAAAGTATATGGGTAACTAATCTTAGACAAAGGAGCCAAGAACTTGAAATGGAATAAAAATCTCAACAAATGGTATTGAAGCAACATGTAAGATTAGAGATCAATCTATATCTTACACCTTATCCAAATGTCAATTCAAAATGTATGAACACCTTGATATTAGACCTAAATCCATAAAAGCCATTGAGAAAATCAGGTAAATAACTCCAACACTTAGACCTCACAGAAGTTCTGATGATAGGATTCCAGTGGCAATTGCTATAGATCTTAATAAATGCAAATATATAAAACTAAAACATTTATGTATGGCAAAAAAAAAAACACAGGCTAAAATCAAAAGGCATCTAACTGAATGTGAGAAAAATTTTGTACTGAACATATCAGATAAAGGTTTGATCTATAGCATATTCAAAGTACTCACAATGGTTTACTGCAAAAACCTAAAACCCCATCAAAAACTGGGGAGAGGATATGAACAGGCACTTCTTTAAGAAAGACCAACAATAACCAACAAACATAAAAAATGTTCATCATCACTTATCATTACAGAAAATCAAATCAAGACAACAATGAAATATTACCTTACACCAGTAAGTACATATCAAAAATGCTGGGAGCAATCGCTCTTGGCTGGGATGTGGTGAGAAACTGTCACGTAATGCAGGTCGGAATGCTTCTTTGTTCAACTTTTATTGACAACAGTATAGACGGTTCTCAGTAAATTTAAAATTAAGCTGTCAAATATGCTAAATCCAACCCTAACTCTAACCCAGAAATCCCTCTTTTGGGTATCTAATCCCAGGATTGAAAAATATTCATCCAAAAGGATATATGCTAGTGCTATTCATTGTAGCACTCCGTACAATAGCTAAGAATTGGAATCAACCTAGATGTTCAAAAAGTGATGAGTTGTTCATGAAGACATGGTACATAAAATGCAATGAAATACTACATAGCTGTAATGAATGATGCAGTCATGCAATTTGCAGAAACATGGATGGAACAAGAAGATACCATGTTAAATTAAGTAAGACAGGAAAAGAAGGATAAATATAGAATATCACTTAAATGTAATATTTAAAATAAAAAATGCATGAAGAAATGCAATGGTCTAAAGAACCATTGTCTTGAACACCATTGACCCAGAACATAGTGAGGAGAAGGAAAGAAACTAAGTGAAAGAGAAAAACACAAATATGAATGGATGGAGGTGTATTGGCTGTGTTTAAAAGGGACATAACTAAATATCTAAACCAAAGGCAACAACAATGGAATCAAGAGGCACAAACACTAACAATATAATCTTAAAATGAACTTGTTATAATGGCAGGCAAGGGGTGGTATGGGATGAACTTAGGTAACATTGATGGAGGGATGTGGACACTAGTGGTGGGATTGGCCTTGATTCATGCTTGTATGAAACCCAACTATAAAGAACTTTATATAGCATGTTTTTAATAAAATTAACTTAAAAAAAACTAAATATTCCCTTCAAAATAAAATATTTTAACTAATTTTGTATTCAGGTGAATTATTTCAACATAATAAAATCATATGATAAAACAACAGATAACACACTAATCAGTGATAAATAGTGAAAAATATATCTCAAAGACCTGGACAAGTCACTGGTTCCACATTTACAACTGCTATTAAACAAAGTTAAAGAAAGTTTAGATTGGAAAGAAAAAGACATAAGTAAGAGTGCTATGAATCATTAAAAAGATGTTAATCTGAGGCCAGAGCAGTGGCACAAGCAGTAAGGATGCCTAGGGCATCCCAAAGATCCCCCAAGCCAGGAGTGATTTCTGAGCACATTGCCAGGAGTAACCCCTGAGATCACTGGGTGTGACCCAAAAACAAAACAAAACAAAACAAAAAAAACAAAACTATCTCTATTTCCAAAAACAGTCTCATGTATAAATCACTAAAGATTACACAAGAATCTATTTGAAATGTATTAAACAAATCGAATAATTTTAGGATAATATATCAAGTAAGTTGTTGTGCATTTGTGCATCTATAATATACAGGCTTCTATGAAATGCCTATGCAAAACTTTTTAAATCTGATTGACATAGGAACTTGTAAATACAACAGTAAAATTGCATGCTTAAATATTAGCATTTATATTACTGAACATCTAATACTTGACTAAACAGAGCTTTATTAATAATAGTATTAAAATATCTATAAAGTTATAACCAAGGAGGCTTTTTAAAGACTTGCACTAAAATTTGGGACACTAATGAAATAAAAGTATTTTATTTGATTAATTAAATTATCAATAAATCACACATGTAAATGAGAAGAGTAAATGATTAAATGAGTACATGGCATGTTTATAGATGAAAATAATAAAAGTTTGGAAATGTTCATACTCCCTAAAATAATCCAATAATCTTCATTATAATTTTAAGGCATTTTTGTAAAAAAAGTAAATGAATTCTAAAGAAATTCTAAAATCCTAATAGAATAGTCAAAGTTTCCTTGAGAAACAAAAATTTGAATGCATCACACTTTTTGATCTCATGTATATTACTGAGCAACATCCATATAAAATTAAATTACATTGCCAATATAAGTTAAACACATAGACCTTATACTTCCAAAAACAGTTGATGTATATAAAATTTATTAAATATTTTGGGGCTGGTGAGGTGGTGCTAGAGGTAAGGTGTCTGCCCTGCAAGCGCTAGCCAAGGAAGGGCCACGGTTCGATCCCCCAGCGTCCCCATATGGTCCTCCCAAGCCAGGGCCAATTTCTGAGCGCTTAGCCAGGAGTAACCCCTGAGCATCAAATGGGTGTGGCCCCTCCCCCCAAAAAAACAACATAAATTTATTACATATTTTAGAAAGATATCAAAAATATTAAATGTGGAAAGAAAAGTTTCCTTTATAAAATATTGTATTGGGGATAATGAACAGTCACATGCAAAGGATGAAACAAAAATCACCACAATATATGAACTTGTAAGACTCATGCAAGAAAACAAGATGTGAAAGATTCTTGGTAACATTAAATCACAGAACGTGTGTGTAAATTATGTTATAAAGTTATATCCAAGTTATATAAGGAACTCCAATTATTCAATAACAAAAACAATATGATTTTAAAAATAGGCAGATGGTCAAATAGACATTTCTCCCAGAAAAATATGCGAATGATTAACTGTGATATGTTCAAGTCCAACAGTATCACTCATAAGATAAATGAAAATCGGAACTACAAAGTGCCATCACATCTTTGATAAAATTAAAAATAAATACCAATTCAGAGAAAGGGAACCTTTATAGTTTGCTCTTAAGTTTTTTTTAGGAACATAAACCAGAAAGCATTTGTGAGAAACTACTACTGATATTACTTAAATAGTATTAACAGAGCTACAAATAATTTTACTTCTAGGAATGTTTGTGACCAAAAATTGTCTCTCAAAACACTACCTGTCCTTCCCAACAATGCAGCATTATTCAAAATGGCCAAATGTGGAAGCAACCTAAATATATGTGTGCTTTTTAAGTAGTATATATTTATATAGCTACATCAGGGAATGTTATTCAGTATTTCAAAGGATGAAGTCTGTCTCTTACAACAACATGAATGGAACTGTTTGGACTACGCTAAGTGATGTAATATAGGCTAACAAAGTTCATGTTTATTAAAGACAGACATACTAAAATATGTGTCACTAAAGTGAGGTTTAACTGACAGAAAAATCTCTGTAGATTGATTTTTAAACCTAAGT
>PVKC010031813.1:0-14417 GCA_004027635.1 Crocidura indochinensis | reverse complement strand
AGAACAGTATGTTTATTCAAACTTACTTTTCATACTCCATTAAATCTTATCATAAGTTATTATCTGTGTTATATTAGAATATCAAGTGCATCCATTAGTTTCATAAAATAATGATTAAGTTAAAAATAATTGCAGCTAAACGCATCATCAAGGATTACTACCACAACTCCTTATCCCTAATGTAATGGTTTTTTTTTTTCTTTCATGGATCTTTCAATCTTGGGTTCATTTTCATTTTAGAAAAAAAATCAGTGTCTCCTCTGAGCAATTTCTACAGAATACCACTCAGTCATTTCTTTATATTTTTTTGTTAACCCAGTGGTACCTGTCTACCCTGTATAGAGCAGCAGGTCTATAACCCTTAGCGTTTTTATGCAACATATAATAAGTACTTCCTAAAAGGTCCACATGTCCATCTGCTGAATTCATTCTGCGAGGGATTTGGAGCCACGACTGAAAGGGCTGTTTCAAATTTTCAACCTGGGGAGAAAAAAAAAAAAAAAGGAGGGGGAGGAAGAAAATGGTATGTAAAGATCTTCATGAAAATGCTAATTCTAAGGACCAAATACAAACCCAGAGCTTAAAAGTATGGCCTATGCTATAAAATCATAGAAAAATAAATGGACAGAAATCGAAGTAGATAACCATCATTTTAAAATTAGCATTCTGGATAGCTTTGTCAAAAGTCACTAAATTCTAAATAAATTCTTTAATTCAACTAAAAATTTTAAAGCACATCCTTGCCTAGTTCCTGACCTTAGTGAAAATGCTTCTTGTTTTTCACCATTAAGGATTATGTTGACTGTGGGCTTTCCATAGATATTTAATTTTTGTTTTGTTTTGTTTTGGGGTCACACCCAGCAGTGCTCAGGGGTTACTCCTGGCTCCATGCTCAGAAATTGCTCCTGGCAGGCACGGGGGACCATATGGGGCACCGGGATTCGAACCGATGACCTTTTGCATGAAAGGCAAACACCTTACCTCCATGCTATCTCCTGGGCCCCATAGATATTTAATTTGATATTTCTTTCTGTATTGTGGTGGTGTTTCAATTGCCTTTTTCACATCCTCTCTCAAACTGAGGTTGAAATCCTCTGGAAGGACTCCGCCTAATTTCAGCATATTTGACTTTTTCCCCTCTTATTTTGGACCCCAATCTATTGCTTTTCTTTCCTTCAAACAAAGCCACATAACTCGATTTATCTAGCGCTGCTTCTTAAATAGAGGAGGAGACAGGGAGGGTACCAGGACCAAACAGATATATCATCATTAATAGTGAGCTGGACAAAGAGGGGACTACCTACTCTAGCAGTCTGAGGGGTGATGGTGGGGTATATGGGTTGCAGAAGGGGAACTGGGGTGGGGGGGAGGACAAATTTGGTAATGGGTATTCCCCTGATTCAATGTTGATATGTACCTAAAATATGACTGTGAAAGATATGTAAGCCATTATGATCAAAATAAAAAAATTTTTAAGTACATTTATTCCTATTTTTTAAATACTAATAGGTTAAACCCCTTTATCAACCCAAATTATCACTGTTATTTACGTAAGGTTGATCTAGAGATATGTATTTTAAACATCGCAGATGACAAAACTAGGCCAAATTCTATGATGCAGAATTTTAGAATTAGAATATACAGAAAGAATGAGTATGAAAAGATAGATTGTTTTACCTGATAAATACTCTTTGGATTGCTGACTTTAGGAATTATCTGTGGTTCTTTGTTACAACTTTCTTCATCAGAGGAAGTGCCTGAGAAGTAGTCTAAGGTAGCTTTACTAACAGCCTGACTAATTTGTTGAGATAATTTCTGTTCCTCCCATCTGCCTTTAAAAGAAGCAATTGTAAAAGGATGATTTCTCTCACCATATCTAGGGGGGAAAAGAAAAATTTTAATTATTTATTAAGAATTCAACATCTCCAAATTTTATCTCTACAGTCAACTCTTTTCTAAAGCCAACTCACTAGCTTACAGAAGCTATTTTAGTTTTGGGGGGCTTTTGTTTGCTTGTTTTTTGTTTTGGTTTGGTTTTTGGGTCACACCTGGCAGCGCTCAGGGGTTACTCCTGGCTCTCTGCTCAGAAATCACTTCTATCAGGCTCAAGGGACCATATGGGATGCTAGGATTCGAACCACCATCCTTTTGCATGCAAGGAAAACTTATTACCTTCATGCTATCTCTCTGGCCCCAGAAGTTATTTTAAAGAACACATTGAAATGGTTTACAGGGCCCCCAGCTGTGGTGTAGTGGTAGAATGTTTGCCTTGCATGCAGCTGACCTGGGACAGACCACAGTTTGATCCCCAGCATCAGATATGGTCCCCCAAGTCAGGAGCAATTTCTGGGCGCATAGCCAGGAGTAAAATCTGAGCATCATTGGGTCTGGCCCAACCCCCCTCCAAAAAAAAAAATAAAGAAATGGTTTGCAGTAGAGAAAATTGAGAGATCTGACTCTTATCTCACTTATTATTAATACTGTCATAATTAAGGGGTGTGCAGTAAGAGTTAACTGACAGGTAACATTGTTTCTTTTGATTCAATTAATGGACTAAATTAAATTGCCCTATGGTGGATAAGTTCTGTTTCTCCTTCATATACTGGTTGGCTATTATATTTAGATATTATCATTGACAGTTAGCAAGAGGTAGTGTTTCAAGTCAAACTTCAAGTAGTTTGGTAACTTAGTCCACTAATGGAAGTGTGAATTGTCTAATAAGATATACACCTGAAATCTTAGCATATGCCCTCTCTCAAACCCCAGGTTTTAGAGTATCTGCTTTCACAGAAAGGTATATTGTTAACTAAATAACATGTGATTTCTAGGGGCCACAGAGCACACTCTAGATGTAATGCCATTACTCACCTACAGCACACTTCAAAGGGATCTACCCATATGGTCATCTCCTTTGGAAGTCCCAGGTGAGTAAAATCCACATTGCTTTCAGCACAAGCCTTTTCTAGAATGGGATCTCTATTCTGGTTATTGTTTATCCTGATACACCTAAAAACAACAACAAGGAAAGGTCAACAAAGGCATGATGCAGACTCAAGCTAGACAATAATGCTATATATAGGTAGACTGCTCCAATTTACACAGTTCCCACATTAGTCCCACCACTACTTCCATACCTGCCTTCTAGTTTTACAGGTAAGACTAAAATATGAACTTCTTAAAGTGATTCAGAATGACTCATCACAAAGTCATATACAGTTCACATAATGTCCACTGAATATATTTCATAAAAAAGAAAAGTTGGATATGGTTTCATCTATACCACATAAGAGGGGGTGTTTTCAACTGTGCTCTCACTCATCACATCCCTTCAACTTCAAACCCATTTTTAAATAAAGTAGATCTTCAAAAATATCTTGGCTTCTTCCAGACTGCCAACAAAATTATTGCAGGTGGGCTTAGCTTGTTTGATACTTCTCTTTAACATTACAGGCTAGTTCTCACCTGAAGGCTTGACCTTTAGAAGGGCAATCAGAGTGCCAATGACTTTTATATGTTTCAAACAAAATTGTAGTTAACTTTTCTGCAAAATCTTCTATTTGCTGTTTACTCAGTTTGTCATATTTTTTTGCAAATCTTGTAAAAAAGAAAACTGTTGTTGCAATTTCATTTCTCATGATTCAAGAAAAAACCTGTGAAGAGGAAGCAAGAAGAAATTAAATAAAAACAAGTGACTAAATTTATTGACATGTAATTGCCATTTAGATATTTATACCTTAAATTTTTTTTGTTTTGTTTTGGTTTTGGTTTTTGGGTCACACTCGGTGGCACTCAGGGGTTACTCCTGGCTTTGCACTCAGAAATTGTTTCAGGCTGGCTCAAGGGACCACATACGGTGTCGGGATTTGAACCACCATCCGTCCTAGGTTGGCTACATGTAAGGCAAATGTCCTACTACTGTACTATCTCTCCAGTCCCTATACCTTAAAATTTTTAAATTATTTATTAACCTTTAATTAACTAGATAGATATACGTAAAGATTATCAATAAGAGTGAAGAATAACAGGTCTTTTAATTTCAGAGAAATAAATCTTTTTTTTTTGTTGTTGTTGTTGTTGTTTTGTTGTTGTTTTTGGGTCACACCCTGCAGTGCTCAGGGGTTACTCCTGGCTCCATGCTCAGAAATTGCTCCTGGCAGGCACGGGGGACCATATGGGGCACCAGGATTCGAACCGATGACCTTTTGCATGAAAGGCAAACGCCTTACCTCCATGCTATCTCCCGGGCCCGAAATAAATCTTCTTATAAAAGCTTAAGAAACTAACCAAAAATTGTTCCAAAGAAGTTACAGTAAATTACACCAAAAACTACTTTTTAAAAACACACTTACAGAGCAATAACAGTTTTAGGATACAATAGTTCTAAATGTAACTTCCAGATTACACACTTTAAGTAAAAATTAAGAGTAAGCAAACATACCAGCTCTTTATAATTCCAATAAAATGTGAGCAGAGTGAGGAGACACTTATCCAAGCCTCCTCTCTTGCTGTGAGGCTAAATTTATATAACCCTGAACCTCAAAAGCCTGATAGATGTTTAACTTTACACAGATGCTATCCTTTAGGGTAATCAGACAGCTCTTTCCACATTATCATCAGATTGCTTGTTGATTAATGGGAAGTTAGTTTTCATAAAATGTTAATAAATATTTCAAACTGGGGCTTAAAAGATGGCTCACAGTGCTGAAATTATTTCTTTGTGCAGGAACCCCAGGTTTGCTCCCTGGTAACCACATGGTCACCAGGTATAGGTCCCCAAAACTTTTTTTATTTTATAAATGTTATTTCACTACCACAGTATTATCATTTGTGTGTTTTCCAAGGTAAGAATAGCACCACCTGAGACACATACACACACACACACACACACACACACACACACACACACACAAAAAAAAACAATGTTAATAAGAGAGGGGGCTATGAGTGTCTTGGATGCTTTCTGTTTGTTTAAAAGAATGTAGATTTTTGTTCTGTTTTTATTTTTTTCTGAAGTGAGTGATAGGCCAAATAAGCTTAGGAACTTTGGTCCATGCCACAGATGAGAGTCAACCTTCTCTTTCTATAGTTTAATATTCTCATGCCCATTAATTTCATCTGTAATTTTAATATTTTAATATTGAGGAATTTTATCTTGATTGTTTGATAAAACTTAAGACAATCTTCTCTTGCATAATCATTATGTTAACTAGACAGATTTTTAACCAAAATGTTTATTTATAAAGTAAGTGTAAGAGACATTAGAGTTTAGTTAAGCTCACTGACTCTGAAAGTATGGGTCACTGCCAATACTAAAATTGAAGGTCCTTGGGCCTTATTCTTCATCTACTGAATCAATATTACTAAAAATAAGACCAAATATCAGTATTTAACAAGATTCACAGGAAATTCTTATAGCCAATAAAATTTAATAATTCACACCTGATATGTAAGTCTTTAATATCTACCATAATTGGTCGTTCAGGTTTTTGTCAGTTAGAAAGAATTCTTTAACCTTTAAGATAAAGGAAGCCCATTTTATTTTTTGAAAATTCTAAATACCAGTTAATCCTTCTTCTCTCTGAGAAATCAAATCTTCCTCTCTGATCCCCTGTATGTGCTGTCTGTCTTTCTCTAAATATATACTAGCGTCCAGAGGTTGATAATGTTTTAAACTTGAGGACTAGCACCTGTCTGAGCACTTGTCCACAGTAGCCACTGGGGTAACCTGTAATTTTCAACCATTTTATACCTTCAAACAGGAAGAAAATATTAGAAAAATGGGAAAATTTCTCAACTCCCTCAACTTTAAATTTTTATCTTTTAAAAGAAAAGGCAAGGAATTAGACATCCTGAATGAAACCAGACTTGATTTTAACCCTAGTTGAATATATTGTTTGGCATTAGCAAGTTATTTAACTTTTCTGGGTCTCAACTTTCTCATTCCTATTAAGATATCAGAAACACAGTGCCTTCTATCGTGAGACAAGAGTAAAAGACCTAAAACAGCACCTATAAAATGGCACTGTGAAAGTAATCTATAAATAGAATCATTACCAAACTTTTATTATCTTAGATACTTATCAAAATTAAATTATACAATTACCTGAAGCATTTTGGAGTGGATATAAGCAGCACTCAAAAAGTGGTGGCCTTTTATCTATGGGTTTTAAGAAAAATAAAAGACATTTTATCAGAGATGAGGGCTGGAAAGACTGGCTCACGATATGAAATTCACCACAAAGAGTGGTGAGTGCAGTTAGAAAAATAACTACACTGACAACTATCATAGCAATGTTAATGAGAGAATTAGAAAGCCTGTCTTGAATACAGGTGAGGGGGGAAGAGAAGGGAGGTGGGGGACATTGGTGATGGGAATGTTGCCTGGGTGAAGTGGGGTGTTTTGTATATGACTGAAACCCAATTAGAATCATGTCTAAATCAAGGTGCTTAAATAAAGATATAGAAAACAAAACAAAACAAAAAAAGTGGTGGTCTTTCCTTTTAGTAAATCAGGTATATATTCATCATTTTATCATACATCTTTTTATATTTGGTGGCTTGGAACTAAACAGCTACATATTAAAGATCTACCTATCACAATTAATTATAATAAACTAAAATCATTACTATAGAAAATCAAGATAGTTTGTGACATTGAGTTTGTTGTTCAATATGTACTCTTATCTGTAAATTTAGCAAAAATAACAATAAACAAACCGTTAAATTAGAAATTAAGAAATCAAGCAGAAAGCTTTGACAAATTTCTCTGTTATCTCTTGGAATTGGTGTTCTTTTAATGGTTACTTCCACTAATTAATTCTATTTTCACCCAGTGAAATCTAACAGCCCCCCTTTAAGGAGCCTCAGAGGCTCTGATTCTTTTTCCAAATGAATTATAAGTGACAAAACTAAAAACCAGTTCAATTCCTCATACATTACTAAAATTAAATTTGCTGCAAAACCAACATAGGCATCAGCACATATGCAAATCTTTTCTTCTCAAATGGTTGGTGTTTGCATTTATAATTTCAAAATGGATGTCTAATAGTTCTTCCACTATTTCACCTTCCTGGATACTTACTGTTCCTTTGCACTTTGAATTGGTGAAACACATTAGTGATGAGGCTTTGAACCATCTCCTAGCATTGTTTTTTGCAACAGGCCCAGACAGGCCTTGAAAGTTATGAATAGAACAGCAGAATAACAATGTGCTTAGATTACAGGAAAGAACAATCAAATAGAAACTAAACATCATGCAAGACTTCCTTCAGTTACCTGTTTATGATTATTTTAAACATCTAATTCCTACCTACACATTAATGACAACTTTGTTTTTGGTTATAATTAACATTCACTCAGTGACTGCTTACTGACCATTTGCTATATATTACACACAGCTAAATGCTATAGGAGTTAAACTCTTTACAACTTCCTTTTCGAGATTTGTAGCTAGAGAAGGAAATCAAATATGTACACAAGCATCTATTTGACTATTAGGATTTTGAGTTTGAGAAATTAGATACTCAAAAATTACTTCAAGTTGTAAGCATTAGTAACTATGCGAATGTTATTGAAATAATTGAGTTCAACAGAAGAGTCAATATATAAAGAAGGATGTTTAGTTCAGGTCGAGGTATAATTGATAAAGTATCTACAAGCTATGAGGTTCAGCAGTAAAGTTAAAATGCAGGTTAAACCTTTATAGTTTGACTATACACTTGTCCTCTTAATTATACTAAATTTCAGCTATAAAATAAAATATTTTTGAATCTATTAGGGCTCAAGTGGTTGAGCACATGCCTATCATGATTTATGAGTTTGATTCCTAGCACTTATGTCTCCACCTCCAGCACCTGCTGGATTTGACTTTGGGGTGCTCTGGATGTAGCACTGTTGAAAGAAGCATCAAGTCATCAAACCTACACTACTGGGCCAAGCATTGCTGGTAATGGATCCTATTTTTTAATATATACCTAAAAATTGAAACAACATATAAACTAAGTATTTAACTCACTGTACTTCTCATATCAAAGTCAATCTTATAAATAAGTCCTACTTAATTTCACGAGGTTGCCTTCTTTCAGTTGCAATCTTCATTTCAAGACTCATCCCTACATTTTCAGATACAAGTTATCAATAAATGAGGGGAAAGCACAGGTTTAGCAAAATTCCCATTTATTATCATGTTTTTAAGAAGAGCAAGAAAGTGGCTTCATTTTACAAAGCAGTGATAGGATTCTACAAACCAACACATGAATGCATTCCATTATTTCAAACCACACCAAAAAAGGAAGTCATATTAATTATTTAAATTAAAATGCACATGCCAAAATGTTCCCAAATAAATTCTGCAGTCATGTAATGTACATTTTTTGTTGTTTTGGGGCAGCACTCAGGGGTTACTCTAGCTCTGTACTCAAGAATCATTTCTGGCAGGCTTGCATCACCATTTGGGATGCTGGGAATCAAACCCTGGTCAGCTGCATGCAAGGCAAACTCCCTACCTGTTTTACTATCACTCTGGTCCAATCATGTAATATACATTTTAACCTAAAATAAATTAATTTAGAACTACCTAATCTACTACGTGAAAAATAGATCCAAATTAAGATGATGAGGTAAATTAATCTTAAGCTCTGTGTGATGCCTCTTTTTCATTGAATGTCCATGCAATTATTTCATTTGCTGAAAATATTTTTAATGTTTTCTATCTTTCCTCTCTGTATTAGTGAGCGCTCACAATATAAGTAGCATTGTGCTAGTAAATACAAAAAATTCTATGCAGCAAATTGGTAATCAAGATAACCCACTATAATTCAAAAGTTCATATGTAGCGATCTGATTTAATCCAATAAATGCATAATATACACTAGCACACTTTCTATTACAATAAAATGCTTTGTCTAAAATTCAATGTGGCTGTTATTAAATAATATTTTTATCAATGAAAGGTTGTTAGTGCATAAATTAAACCCAAGAGAAATTAAAGAGAAAGATCAGATGAGCTAAAGATATCAAGGGAAACTAAACGTGTTATAGGTGAGTTAAGAAGGGGAAAAGAATATAAAATAAATTAAATATATAGGGACCCCCGAACCGGCTGCAGGGAGGATGATAAGTCATGTTTTTTATCTCAAGAACATGGCTTTTATGTGGTGCTTATCTTTATTGTTGGAGTGCTCACTGGATATTTTATTTGACACTTCTTTTTGTATTGTTGAGGTGTTTCACCTTTTTCCCCTTCGTCTCTCAAATCGATGATGAGAGCCTCAAGAAAGACTCCGCCCATTTTCGAAGTATTTGATTTTTACCCCAGTTTATCACTTTTCTCTTCTTCAAACAAAACCACATAACTGGAACTATCTAGTACTGCCTCCCAGTTAGAGGAGGAAACAAGGGAGGTACCAAGACCAAAACAGGTGTAGGGCACTAAGTAGTAAGCGAGGCTCAGAGGGGACCACGTATTTTAGCAGCACCCCGGGGTGAGGGAGGAGGATATGGGAGGTAGGATCTGAACGGAGGTGTAGGGAAGATAATTCGGTGATGGGAATCCCCCAGATATTATGTTAATATGTACCTAAAATATTATTGTCAACAATATGTAAGCCAGTATGATCAAAATAAAATTATATTAAAAAATAAAAATAAATTAAATATAAACATATTTAAATTCTTGTTACTATATGATGTAACAAAAATATTAAAAACAAGTGATTATTATGTGTGTTTTTAATTAGGAATATACTACTCAGTCTTAAGAAAAAATGAAGTCTTGCCTTATACTTTAACATGAGAGAATTAGAAGTGATCAAGTGAAGCAAAGTAAGTTAGACACAGAAAGTCAATTATCAGTTGATCTTACACATATATAATATATAAAAAGCAAACCAAGGAAATAGACAATGTCCAGTGGAAACAAACTCTTAGAGTCTCATCATGAAATTAATGCTACCAAGGATGGGCATTAGTGAGATGAAGAGTTCAGTGGACTGTGCTTGGGAGATACTAGTATTTTGGTTATAGGTGTGGTATGGTAATACTATATCCATAGAGGGTATAAATACTTATAATCTTATAAATCAATGGTACCTCAAGCATAATGTTTTTTTTGTTTGTTTGTTTGGTTGGTTTTTGGGTCACACCCGGCAGTGCTCAGGGGTTACTCCTGGCTCCATGCTCAGAAATTGCTCCTGGCAGGCACGGGGGACCATATGGGGCACCGGGATTCGAACCGATGACCTTTTGCATGAAAGGCAAACGCCTTACCTCCATGCTATCTCCCGGGCCCCAACATAATGTTGCTTAAGCATAAGGAAGATAAGATCTTGAATAAATAAAATGCTAACTGATAAATGGGAATGGCAGAATAAAAGTAAATTTAAGTAAATAGTGGTTAGAAAAATAGTACAAAGAATAAGTTCTTGCCTTACACATAGTCAACCTGGGTTCAATCCCTAGCACCCAATATGGTCCCCAGAGCCCTGCCAGGAGTAACTCCTGAGTATAGAACCAGGATTAAGCCCTGAACACTGGTGGGCAGTCTCAAAAAACATTCAAACATAGAGAGACAGAGAGAGAGGAAGAGGAGAGAGAGAGAGAGAGAGAGAGAGAGAGAGAGAGAGAGAGAGAATAAGTAAACATAAGGACACAGGAGTAATTCAGCAAATGAATGGCTGACTTCTTACAAGTATGTGTCCATAAATTTGATCTCCAGAATTGCCCCCATGAGTTGAAGACCAACATTAGGTCTACCTAATTTGATTTCTCCAGTAGGAACCTTCTTTGCTTTCCCAACAGCCATGTATACTCTATTAATTTGTTTGTGCTTTTCCCTCAAAAATTATACCTCTACCAAAAATAGCAACTCTCCTCCTCCATTCTCTACTTTTCCTTTTAGTTGTGGTTTAATTCATATTTTCCATATAGTATTCTGTATTGTATTTCAAACCTTTTTTTTTCTAAATGTTAGCTATAATAAAGCATTAGCATTCAGAATTCTTGAAGTACCTACTTAGTTAACTATCCTAGTATCTAATGTAAGAATATGTAAACATGTGCATAATATATTATAGTGTATAATAGCATTACTATAAATGAATATGAATATAATAAATCAATAAATTAATATAAATATAAATTTAATACCTTTATGTAGAATTGTCTATCTCTCCAAACAGACCATAAATCCTTAGACTACGTTCTCTAAAGAAGATAAAACAACTTTCATTATGGTTATTTTTATATTGCATCTGATTTACTAAAATATAAAGTTTCATATTAAAAACAATTGATTAATTGATAGATATAAACAAGAAGCTAATTAAGATACTGTGCTCTTTTACTGAGTACAAATGAAATAAAAACAAAATTGTGAAATTATTAAAACTGTTAAAAAAATTTAAAAAAAAAGGGCCTGGGAGATAGCATGGAGGTAAGACGTTTACCTTTCATGCAAAAGGTCATCGGTTCGAATCCCGGTGCCCCATATGGTCCCCCGTGCCTGCCAGGAGCAATTTCTGAGCATGGAGCCAGGAGTAACACCTGAGCACTGCCGGGTGTGACCCCAAAACCAAAAAAAAAAAGAAAAAGAAAACTATTGGCAGGATAAGATGATGCCCCAGTGGCTAAAATGCCTGCCTTGAAAGCATGAGGCAGAAAGTTCAATTCCCAGTGGCCCACATGTTCAGACACAATCCTGGTAATTCTTCTATTTGGCAACCCTGCTGCCTGAGATTCGTGCTGCCACAATTTCTAGTCATGCCAGAGTCAGTTAGCATCAACTAAAGGATAAGACACCCAGCAAGCAGTAAAAGTAAAAGGTGTTACGTCAGAATGGCTCTGTTAACCCCTGGCATCATTGGGTCTAAATAGCACAGTATCATAGGGCCCTAGCATCCAGTCCAGTTGACTGGAATCACTGGGACCCTAACCACTGGCTAGAAGGTTCAAAAAAAACAAACAAAAAATAAACTGCTAAATTCTAGTTATTTCTTTTACCACACACAGAAGTGCTCAGAGACTACTCAGGGATCTGTGCTCAGAAGTGACCTCTAGTCGGGCTGAAGGGACTATATCTACATGTCAGGAATGTGGTGCCAAAAGATCTGAACTAGGATCTGTCACATGCAAGGCAAGTAAGTGCCTTAACATCCTGTTCTCTCTCTCTCTCTCTCTCTCTCTCTCTCTCTCTCTCTCTCTCTCTCTCTCTCTCTCTCTCTCTGCCCCAATTTCTAGTCACATCCTTCCTTCCTTCCTAATTTTCAAAAGCTATAAAAGATAGAAAATGTTCAGTTTGTGTGTGAGTAAGCTTTCTCCATTTTTTATAATTCCAAATTTTCATCACTCTAGAAATGATTTCCAGAAGTGGAAACATTTGCTAGTTAACTTTTCTCTGACTTTTCTTGGTTTTCTTTTAATCACCAGTCCCACATCTTCTCTTTGGTGCCTCTTTTCTATTTCCCTAACCACCTCATTCTTTAAAATTAAGTTAAGCAATCCTCCCTGAAAGGTACCTTCCTGGTGCTGTCCAAAACAAATGCAATCTTCTGTTTGGGCATTTAAACACCACAAGCATTCTTACTTAGATTAAGTCATGGGTCTCCTTGGTCTCCAGACATGCCTAGACATGAACTATAAAGGGAATGAGATCCTAGGAGTTTCTCTAGTAACTTCTGGTCAAATCAACAGCAACCCTAAGAACAAGCATTCTTGTTTTTTTTTTTTTTAATAAAACTAGGCCACACACATTTTTTGGTCTTTATTTTACTTTTCTGGTGCATTGCCTATTTTTAATGCCTTCTCAGAAGGCATTTTATACTGATGAGTTTCTTGTGAGTTTTCTTTACACCATCTTTGAAGAAAAAAATTAAATACATAAATTCCAGGCATCTCCTACAACTATTGCCTTGAGTAGCAGCAATCCAGCTCAGGTAAGATATGTAAGATGTAACTTTATATTTATAGTCATAAAACATCAGAGTGAAAGTTTAAAATATTGGATTAGGTAAAAATGGCTGATAAATGAAAAGAAATAATTGTTTTTATAACTATATCTTAACCAAGATCTTCTTTGCTAATTAAATGGAAACTATTTAATCCTGATTTAGTATATGGATAGTTAACTATAATACAGGAAGCTGGCTTTACAGTTATCACCAGAGAACTTATAATTTAATAAACTCTGACCTCTCATATTGCTCTTTGTGGTTTGGCATGTTGTCCATGTTAAAGTGTGAATGATTTATATAATATGTTTTACACCATTATGCTCTCACAAAGATGACTATAAACTAATTAATTTTACAAGTTAAATTTCACAATATTTCTATATTGTGCATATTATACTTTGCTTTCTTACTCTTCATTCTGAAGTTCATAGAACAATGAACTAAACCAAAACATATAAAGGTTCTTTTTTATGTATTATAACACAAAGTCATCCTTGAGAAGTTCTACTGTTTTAATAGTATGAATATGACATTTATGTTGAATAATTCAGATTACCTACCCTTATTCATCTTCCTAGAGACATCAAGGAGACCATTTGCTAGATTTAGAGATCAATCAGTAGCTAGGGAGTTTTTGTAAAACAAACACATAAAGCATTTGGAGTTGCAAGAGCGTTCTATAGTGAGTGCAAGAAGACTATATTAGAGAAACGAAAATAATTTTCAATTGCACGTCAAGAGTCTGATAAGAGAATTATTTTATCCTATCATTCTAAAGGAAAAATGGGGAAGAATTATTAACACTGTATCTCAAAAATCTGTAACTTTTCTCTTTGCCCAGAGTACACCAGCCACATACATTAGCTCATCTACATCATCAGATGTGGCATTAGGAGAATAAGAAAATGTTAGCTGGCCTCCACAGACAGGCCTCCCCTTGAATGTACAAATTTGCTCTCATTACAAGGACCTACTCCTGGGTCACCTCCATTTTGTAGTATCCTTGACCGTCTACAATTCTTACTACCCCCCTCTATTGAGTAGTAAATAAAAGACTGTCGTTTTGATTGAACCTTAGAAGGTAGAATAAATGGCCTTAGGTGTTGCTGAATAAAGGACTACTTTGGCCAAAGCTGAAATTCAGATTACAGAACAGCCCTTGATCTCAAGAGATCTCATTCTGATTTAACTAGCAGGTTAAAATTAAAAAAAAAAAAAAAATCTAGAACATTTTAAATCTAGAAAATCCAGCCAGGGAGCCCACGGAAAGGAAAGGTTGTTGATGGAATTTCAAAAGCAGTCCTCTGGCATTGCCAATGGTCACCCAGGCCTAGCTTCATTTGGACATTTCAAGCCCACCATTTTAGGTATCCAGTAAGGTGCTTTGTTCTGACTGTGATGAGCCTGAAACTGAGGGGTTTCTACAGGGGTGGGGTCCAGGGAGAGCGGGGGTATAGAAAAAGGGGGGGG
>PVKC010031812.1:0-14422 GCA_004027635.1 Crocidura indochinensis | reverse complement strand
AGTAATGCCTCCCATTTTCCTTTTCCCTAGTAGTGCTTTAGCTATTCTAGGGTGTTTATTGTTCCAGATGAACTTCATAAGTGTTTGATCCACTTCTTTGAAGAATGTCATGGGTATCTTTATAGGGATTGCATTAAATATGTATAATGCTTTGGGGAGTATTGCCATTTTAATGATGTTAATCCTGCCAATCCATGAGGATTCTTTACAACAGTATTAATATTTAAGATGGTCTATGAAGATAGCAGGTAAATATAATAGAGTAGAACTTCCAGGCACAGAGAATATGTGCAAAGACCAATAATTCTTTGTGTGTTATCAAGTAACATAGAAAATATTCTGTGATTTATAAATGGACTTTCTATCCATTTCCATTTATCTGTCTGCCTGCTTTTGTTGTAGTACCATGTTGTTTTATTTTTCTATTTTTTTATTTTTATTTTTTATTTTGGTTTTGGGGCCATACCCAGTGACGCTCAGGGGTTACTCCTGGCTATGCGCTCAGAAGTCACTCCTGGTTTGGGGGACCATATGGGAAACCGGGGGATCGAACCACGGTCCGTCCTAGGCTAGCGCAGGCAAGGCAGGCACCTTGCCTCCAGCGCCACCGCCCGGCCTTAGTACCGTGTTGTTTTAATTATAATTATTTTATAATAGAATTTTAGAACAAGAAGTACAATGCCTCCATTTTTATTCTTTCTCTCAGATTCTTTTTACCAATCCAGGTCCTCCATAGTTTAATATACTTTTTATAACTCTATGTTTTATTTCCTTGAAAGATAATATTAGGATTCCAATAGAAATTTCACTGAATCTATAGATTACTGGTCATTCAAAATGTCCATTTTGGGGGCTGGAGAGATAGCACAGAGGGTAGTAGTTTACCTTGCATGTGGCCAACGCGGATTCCTGGCATTCCATGTGGACCCTCGAGCCTGCCAGGAGTGATTTCTGAGCGCAGTGCCAGGAGTAACCCCTGAGTGCCATTGGGTATAGCTCCCCAAACAAAAACAAAACAAAATAAAATAAAAATATCTATTCTTCCAATTTATGAGCACAAGATAATTTTTAATTTTTTGTGATTTCTATTTCTTTTAGCAATGCCATAATTTTCAGTTTCTGTAAACTTCACTCCCTGCATTATAATATATTATAATAATATTTAAAGGGTACAGTGAACAATGAGTAAGAACTTCACGGAAAAGAACCATCTGTTCACTTTTGGCTCTTCTAGTTTCTAGCACCGCACTTCATTCTTAGTAGTTACTCTTTTCTGAATTTTTTGAATTAAGATTATTTGATCTTGTATGGTTATAAAAAAAATTAGGTTTCAGGGGCTGGAGTACAGCAGTAGAGTGTTTGTCTTGTACACGCGGGCTGACTAGAAAAGATTGTAGGGCCCGGGAGATAGCATGGAGGTAAGGCGTTTGCCTTTCATGCAAAAGGTCATTGGTTCGAATCCTGGTGCCCCATATGGTCCCCCGTGCCTGCCAGGAGCAATTTCTGAGCATGGAGCCAGGAGTAACCCCTTAGCACTGCCGGGTGTGACCCAAAAACCAAAAACCAAAAAAAAAAAAAAAAAAAAAAAAGAAAAGACTGTGGTTCGATTCCCTGACATCCCATGTGGTGCCCCAAGTCAGGAGTGATTTCTGAGCATATAGCCAAGAGTAACACCTGAGTATCACCGGGTATGGCCCCCAAACCCCCCCTCAAAAAAGAGAAAAATAATAGACTTTAGAATTTAACTATCCTAGACATTCTCTCTCTAATCTACAATTGCTCAAAATCTGCTTTACATATAAATGATTGATAATGATATATAATAGGTTGTAGTATTTTAATACTATGAATTGAATACTATAAAGTACATTTAATTTAATTAATAATCAAATAAAATAATTAATAATCAAACAAATAATTATTTAATCAATGACAAAATAAAATAAATTTAATTTAAATTAGATAATTAATTTAATTAATACATTTAATTTGCTACATAGGAAAGAAATAACTTTCCTCCCCCCAAAAAATAGTTTCATTTGTCATGAATTATAAGCCTAATTATAATGTTAATTTATATTTTAAAATAAAATTAGCACAAAAAATCTGGAGTTCATATAAACTCATTTTTCATTCAAAGAGGTTGTAAACATGTCTATGAAAAGAGATCTATTATAAAAACAGATTGAATTTATGATTAAACAAGATTTTTTTTTTTTGGTTTTTGGGTCACACCTGGCAGTGCTCAGGGGTTACTCCTGGCTCCATGCTCAGAAATTGCTCCTGGCAGGCACAGGGGACCATATGGGGCACTGGGATTTGAACCGATGACCTTTTGCATGAAAGGCAAACGCCTTACCTCCATGCTATCTCCCAGGCCCCGATTAAGCAAATTTTAATTTCCATCTTTTCTTACTTAATAGGCCATAGGCCTATTTTTTTTATTTTGATCATTTTTTATTATTTTTTGATTATTTATTTTTGTGACAATACCAGGGAACAAAAACATGTATGACCATAAGAATTATGACTGAGTCTACTTCTTTGAGATGTATATAAATATATCATGAATGTGAAGATGTATTTTGGTCTCTTTAGTACAATAAAATAATCTGGAGTAGAGATAACTCAACTTAAATAAATCATAGAAATATTTCCATAATTTTCTCTCAAGTATGGTGTTATTGAATGTGGAAGGTAATACTAATTTTTAATACTGATTTTTTTAAAATGATCCCCTTGTTTTTTCTCAACTGAATCAATTGAGAGAAATGAAATGATAAAGCATATGGGCACCATAATAAACTCTGGTAGGATATTAAGCAACAATAGACTTCAAATGTCTCACTAAAACAAAAGTTTTCTATTTTCATTATGGAAAAAAAATATATGGTAGTGCTACTGCTATACACATCAGCTACTAAGTAGATTATCAGCAACAGCTCCCCCAAAAGGAAAATATTTTCACATTAAATGCAATGTGGTGGAATCATGTAGTTCCTCCTAGATAAAGTAAACGAACAGAAGAGAGAAAGGAGTAGGAAATAAGTATTCTATCCACATTAGTAAGAATGACCAGATGATGTGTAATTGGTATATTCCTGAGTACATTTGTTCTTCAAGATATCATGCAATACATATCTAACTTCTTTGGTCTTAAGAATTGGACCATATAGTATAAAATGAAGCTAAAAAATGAAAAAAAACAATGTATTCCAGAGAATTAAAATAATTCTCTGTGGCCTAGAAATCATCAAAGATTTTATAGAAAACAAGACTGGTTAGAATATGAAAAAATTTAAAAGAAATAGTCAAAACTCTTTCAAATGGGCAGTAAAAGAAACAAAGTTACTAAAACATGACCCCAAAACAAAAAAAAAAATGAAGATATCAAGTAATATTAAAATGTTCCCCAATACCTGGTTCCTCCTTAAGCAAATGCAAACACTAAACCCTAATATTTCTTCTTCACAATACTGCCAAATCTATTTAGGAATTAAATTAAACATGCATCAAGTTAGGAGAAATAAAGCTAATTGAGTTGGTTCAGGTAGTTTTAAATTTTCCTTGCCCGAGCACATAACTATACCATCATGCATTTTCAAGACATTGATTTAAGTTCTTTAATCTATATGAACTCATTTAATTTTTACCATAACTCTATCTAAGAAATCAAGATTATAGCCAATTTACAAATGGAAACACTGAAATAGAAAAACTAACTCCAATGACTCCAATAACCAAGGTTATTTAGTGAGTGAGCAGCACAGTGAGAATCTAAATCTGGGCTATCTGGTGTTGAGAACTGTACTTTTAAGTGCTAGTAATATTCCCTGTCTTTTTATCAGCTGCATTTAATCCTATTTTATCTTCAATTTAAGAAAATTTAAAACGGCATATCTTTATAGGCTAAAAGAATGGAATATAGACCATGTTGGGCCATACTCACCAGGTCTGTAATGAAAAAAATGTGTATATAACTAAAGGGAGAAAGAAATGGGTTAACTGACTGGAAACTTCTTTTTTTTAATATTTTTTATTTAAGGGGCCCGGGAGATAGCATGGAGGTAAGGTGTTTGCCTTTCATGCAAAAGGTCATCGGTTGGAATCCCGGTGCCCCATATGGTCCCCAGTGCCTGTTAGGAGCAATTTCTGAGCATGGAGCCAGGAGTAACCCCTGAGCACTGCCGGGTGTGACCCAAAAAAAACAGAAAACAAAAACAAAACAAATATTTTTTATTTAAACACCTTGGTTACAAACATGATTGTGGTTGGTTTTCAGTCATATCAGATGACACCCCGCCCCCCCCCCCATCACCAGTACAACATTCCCATCAACAATGACCCAAACAGACTGGAAACTTCTTACAAACAAATGTCAGTCTACTTCTTATTACAACCTTTTCTTTCTGTCAGTGGAGGGGAGGGGTCTGTGTGCTTTCTAGGTATTACTGTGAAGCTTGTTGACAGTGTCTCAAACACTAAAACCCTATATATATACATATATATATATATATCAAAACTCCCCTCCCCCCATCATAAACATAGACACAGGCTATCTCAAGTCTATTTCCTCCTTAACCTTGCTCCTATTCTCCTTCCAATTTCCAGAACTAGGTTTTGATATTCACTTTTAGAACAGTTAATTCTGTGGTCCTTGCAATTTTCATAAAATCTCGGTTTTAACTGAAAACCACAGGCAAGAGATTGTTTTTCAGTAATACTGATATTTAAGTTTATAAGATAGAAACATTGATTTACTTGAGCAGGAGAGAGAATAAGACAGAAAAATTTAGAGTGGCTGATTAGCCAATTTCTAAAAAGGAAACAGAGGTTAGATTCAGTATATAAATAAAGATGCTCTACAAGACAATAAAAGTTTGGCAGAGGCTAAGATCTGATTTACATCTGTAGCAGAATGTGAAATTATTGTGCTGAGAATAGATTGTGGAATCACAAGGACACAATAGGACAAAATAATGACAAATTGAGGTCATGGCAATGATCTGATGAAGAGATGATAGAGACTTGAAAGACAAAAATGATTAAAATTTGGGATCTGAAAAATTAGGATAGAGAGTCAGAGGAAGGTAGAACATATTACTACAAGAAATTTTTATTGGAGCATGTCAAGTTTGAGAAGCCTGTAGAAAGGCCAGCAAACTTTAGTTAACAAGAATGAAGAGTTTGAGGAAGATTTGAAAGTCAATATTACTCATATATGATAAATATAAATTCAACTTTATTTAACAAAATAAAAAATTATGGGTACTATATAGCCTGTTTTATGCAATGGGAAGGAAAATTGTTGACTGCTGATGTTTTTTACTTTGTCACAACTGAGAAAAAGTCGTATACTAAGGAAAGAAAGTTATGACAATTATACTCACCAGTGAAAGTCCTATGACATGGTACCGAGAGACAGCTGAACTTCAAAGTCCTTAACTTGTAGGAGCTTCAATTTGTTGCTATGCAAATGGTATGGTTACTTCCAGAATCTACAGTGGCAGAGAAGAAAGGGTAGGTGTTAAAGTCATTCAGAGTTAGGAAATAAATGGTAGGGCGGAAGGAAAGAGTTGAGTGCAGAAAATGAGTGATTTTGATGATAGCTTGTAGAAATATGTCCATAGAATTAAACTTGAACAAGAAGTATATCTATTACAGGTAGCAGCAAGTTAACATGTACTATAGAAAGTAGACATAAAACAGTGCTGGAATTTAAAGGAGCTTGATACCATACTATCCATACTATAGAAGTTATCAATTATGACATCACAATCCTTATTCACATTTTCAAAAGTAGACCACCTCATACATAATAGTTTCATAAGACATTGAAGAAGGAAAATGCAGTAAAATTGATACTTTTAATAGTTGTGATATTTCTTTCTCTGTTTAGACAAATGATCTTAGCGTGTTCATTCCAAACTGGTTTCATTTGATACAAGCCAAAATCCCATGTGATTCTTTCTAACTTTCCCTGGAATTTTTCAGCAGACAAGCATAATAATATAATTGTGGTCAGTCAAGTCCCTTAACAAAGGATAGAATGTCTTCTCGTGGCATTCCAAAGAGATGACTTATTCTAAGCTGAGCAAAGAGCAAGACAAGTTATGGTGTTAGGCATGGTTTTAGGCTCTCTTAAACTGTTCTCAATTTATGTTTACTTTTTTTTTCAATGAAATAACAATCACTCTAGGAACTTTGTAAAAAGTTTATAAAACACCTACATTTAAATGTTAAATCTAGAGATGTCTGAATATCTGTCCTATCATCTGATTTCCAATGCATCAATTCCTCAGTAGATTTCTAGCAGGTGGGTAATGGGAGATTCTTAAATTATATTTATAAAGTTAATTGTTCAGAAGTAATAGAAAACTAGCTCTCACTAGCTGAGGTAAAAGGGTTATTTTAGGGACTTTAGTGATAGCACAATGGTAGGGCATTTGCTTTGTATGCTGCTAACCAGGGACTGAACCAGATTAGATCCCCGGCATCCCATAAGGTCCCCAGAGCCTGCCATGAGCAATTTCTGAGCACAGAACCAGGAGTAACCCTTGAATGCTGCCAGCTGTGGCCCCCAAACAAAACAAAACAAATAAGGTGACTTTATTAGAAGGATAATGATGGAAATTTTAATATCAATGAAGACGAGAAGCCTTGCTTGGATAAAGTATAAATCATTGTAAACCAGGAATTAAGAAAAAGACATCTGTGCATCTTTGCATTAGCAAAACTGACAGTAACTTGACTCAGTTTTGATTCCTTCTGCCTATGTATCTTAACCCAAAGTTCCTAATAATTGAAGAATAAAAATGAATTTGTGCCAGTGAAATAGCACAGACAGTTTGGGGTTTGCCTTGCATGCAAACCACTGGGGCTGATCCTCTGCATCCTATATGGTCTCTTGAGCTTGCTAGGAGTGATTTTTGAGTGCAGAAACAGGAGTGACCCTTGAGCACTGATGGGTGTGGCCCAAAATTCCATACCAAACCATTTTGAAACAAAAAAAAATAGAATTGTTGGGGCCGGAGTGATTGCACAGTGGGTAGGGCATTTGCTTTGTACACAGCTGACCTGTGTTTGATCCCCAGCATCCCATATGGTCCCCTGAGCCTCATGACCAACAAACAAACAAAAAACAAATAAAAACAAACAAAAATCCTGAATTGTTAGTCTATGTTAGATCTTATCCTTAGATCTAAAGCAATATAAATGGGTTATTAAGTATACTTGTTTTTCTGAGAGAAATGGTTTATAGAGGGATGCCTACACATTTCTACAGGAATGAAATTGTATTATTTGACCAACTACCCACAAAAGGTTTTTATTACAAGGAAAGAAAGTCAAGGAAGTTTCAGAATGGTGAAAGAAAAGAAAGAAAATGGTCAGATAGATGATATAGGAGTTAAGGTACTTGCTTGTATGTGAAGAACCTAATTGATAGCTAGAACTTTATGTGATGATCTCATGGACACCACTCTGAGTACAGAACTAGGTGATCCCTGGTTATTCCAAAGAGTTGTCCAATGTCCACCTCCCACCACCAAAAAGGGAAATTCTGTTAAAGAAAAAAACATAATAAAAAGATTTAAAGTAAACCAAGTATCAGAACAGAAGGCAGTAACTAAACTTGGTTGAGAAGAAATAGAGGGTCAAAAAAATAAGAGAAAAGTTAAAACATATTTTAGGGGAAATAAACATAATTGAAGAGTTCAGAAATGGGGGAGGGCATATACATACTGTTCCTCGTCAGCATCACAAGAACACACGAAAATAATATGAAGAGGAAAAGTTAGATAAAAATCACTTGAGCCAAGTTTAAATTTTGAATTATACTGGCAGTCAAGAAGCTACTAAAGAGTATCTAGAGAGATCAAATATGATATTTTAAAGGATAACCTGATTGAAATCATTTATTTAGACACAACCAGTTCTACATAGAAAAATGAAAACTTTAGAAATATTTTGGGGTTAGAAGATGATACTGTTGGTAGCCTGGGTGGTGTTAGAAAAGATACTTAACCTGTCAATTTTGGTTTCTACAAAATAACAGATTGTGCAGTATTGTCTTTAATGCCAATAAGCATGATATTCAGAACTGATCTGCAAACAATGATTGCTACAAACCATTAATGCAAACAAGAATTGTTGCTTCTTGATTTTCCCTACTTTTCATATTGTGACCTATATTTTCCTATCTCTTTATTTGTCTGATGCTTATTAAAACTTATTGAAAGACATAATGGTGAATGTTTGTTGTAAATAATGAATGGTGAGTGCTTAAAATAATTTTCCTGTCAAATCCTCAAAGCAATCACCTAATTCAATTATTATTATATAACTTTGTTGAAGATGTAGACATGAGCAATATGCTAAAGACGAGTTCCTGGGGAAATAATTGCATATGCTTTGAGAGCAGAAACCAAGCTCAAACTAAACATTCTAGTATAATACTCTAGAGCCAGTGAATAAGCATTGGATAAATAGTATGTGGAACTCTTAGAATTTTTGAAACTGAATGGAACTCACATAAAAATCACCGAGAAAAGGAGCTATGTTTTTAAAAATCTAATATAAATACTCATTGCTTTATTTTTAGATTTTGAACTTGCATTTGAAAATTTTCTTCCTATGTATAAAATTATTCAAAATTTCTAACTTAAAATAACAGAATTATTACATAAAGCAATTTATTTCTTTCTCATGAGCCTTTGAGCCTATTTAAATATTCTTCGCATCTGTTTGAACTTTAATAAACATCTACTGGACTCTGAATGCAGCTAAGATCAGCTGATAGGTTGATTGCCACCTAATTCTCTAGTATGACACCAAGTGCTCTAATATTGATGTGCTAATATGTCACCGCACTGTGTGATTTGAAACAGCACAAATCTATTAGTTTAAAGATTTTAAGATAATATGTCTCACCATAAAGCCTGGGAGGGGTCATTGGGCTCTATTTCAGTAAAAGTTTGGGGCCTTAATGCATAAACAGAACTTGTGGTTCTCTCTGCTAGTGTCAAATTTGCTAATGGTCTTTTAACTGAAGCAAGACAATTATTTACATAGATTCAAGAGGAAAAGAAGAGGCCCGAGTGGTAGCAGAGAGCTAGGGCACTTGTCTTGCACATGACTGACCCAGGATTGACTCGAATTCGATCTCTGGCATCCCACATGGTCTCCCAAGCCAGGAGCCATTTCTAATAGCAGAGCCAGGAGTAACCCTGAGCACTGCTAGGTGCGGCCAAAACAAACAAACAAACAAACAAAAAAAGGAAAATAAATTACACCACCTCTTTATGGCTGTTTCTGCACTGTCACATTATATAGACTTAAATAAAAAATAAAATAAAGATAAAAAAAGAAAAAAATTGTGCCCAATTTTTCAATCTACTGTAACTAGGACAATATGTGAAAAACACCTTCAAAGATAAATACTTCAATGGTTGGAACAATCTAAGACTTTGCACTGTCTAATGTACTCAAAATGCAGTTTGTTTCTTTATTCTTACTGTATCTTAGATTTAACCACTTTCATATGGCCTTTTTAAACCCAAATCCTATTATCATATTAAGTACTTTTTCTGTGATATTTAGAAATTGCCTGTTTATTCGTTTGTCTTTCAACGCAAACTATAGCTTCTTTTTCAAATCAAATGCATTAAGATTGTTACTTTTTCATTTTTTCCAATTACTAATCCTTAATAATAAGGACTATAAAGAATTTGTTAATTAAATAAAATTAACAACTGTCCATAATATCTACTCAACAATTAACACTACCATATTATTATATCTATACTTTTTTAAAAGTTTGACCCATTGACCCTCTATTAAACTAAATAGGAAAAGTAGAAATTACTGGTGTAAAATATTTGGTACAGAATGTTTTCTTGGAATAAAAAATTAAATTGTGACTTTTACAAAAGTGATATGGAAAGGTTAATCTATCAAATTAGGGAAATCTATAAGTTGCCTCCAATGGTGCTGATTTTCCAAACCAGAGAGTTTTGAAGCTGCATTCAGTTGGGTGGCCACTCCAATTGGAACTTAAGGCTAACTTAACTCAAATTGCTTTAAACTAAGTAAGTACAAAATAAAAGCCCGAGGCTTTTTGGTATGTTTCCAGGAAGGTCTTAGGGGGCTCACTGATTGCTGTTAATACATAAGGCAGAAAGCAAAGATTTCCGAAATTACATGACTCAAGGGCTAAGATTCCAGAGTTGCAGACACAACATGAGTAAGCAGACTGCTCCAAATTGCCAGAGGAATTAAAGAATCAAAAAGGTTATGGTGAGTTACAAGAAACAGAGCTTGTTTAGGGAAAGGATACTCTGTATGGCTGTAACCAAGAAAGCCAGCCACAATATTAGTGAAAATGAAATGTACAGATGTTTAATATGATGAAAAAACCAACAAGAACCTACCCCTATGTTATTCTTAATTCTCCAATGTAATGTTATCCTGGACCACACTTGGAATATGTGTGGGAGCCCTGTATTATTTTAGCTTAGGTAATGGATATTTTTGTAACCTGCATGATGAAGAGTAAAAATGAATATAAACCACAAGGATCTCCAAAGACAATCAAGGTAGTTAATGATTAAATACCTTGAGTATTTCATTCCAGTGTTAAAAATGTCACTGTTAATGCACTGAATATTTCACAGAATCTCAGTGATTCATGCCTTGAAACACACACATCACAGTAATAATAGATTCTAATTTTGAAAGCTTCTTGATTCTAAACCTCCAAAGATTATAAATCCTAAATAGCATAGTAACACTTATTTGAAGCTCATTCATGCACTTCCTACCCGTAACTACTATATCATTATTAACACTGCATTTCTATGAAAAGCTAGAACATTTGTTCATTTTATTCTCACAAACTGCAGATCCAATGAACTATTGTTATACTATTTTTTTCAAATGCAAACTTGGATCCAGAGCAATGTGCTAATTTGTTCAAAGTGATAACCACTATACAGTATATTTGAATCTAAGAGTGATCTTACATCTACACTATTTTCAACACATTGCCTCCCTTATCTCTCATCTACACCAAATGTTCCATATTGATTCACCTAAAGTTTTTTTATAAACATTCTAATTCCATCATTTATTTTTAACAAAAATATTTGAATGCATATTAAGTACAAAATTAGAAGTTTTACCCAGAAGTTATAGAAAGTATTTATGAAGTATTTTTACTGGTTTTATGTTTTCTCTTAAAATAATTGTATTGTACTAAATTTATTTACTTACTAAATTATGTATTATTATTTATTACTCTATTAAGTTTACTTACTTACTGCCTATATTATTTACTTCCTTATTACTTAAAAATACAAATACAACTTCAAAACTTTATGAGTGTAAGAAATTAAATATTAATTTAATGCTTATTATTAAACTGACTTCAATCCTTGTTTAAGGCTTTTTGTGTTCAGCTGGTAAAAGATCTATTTGCCATTATAGTGTTTTCTTGTTTTCTCCCTCCTCAGATGTTACCAGAATCACAAAATATGAAGCTGAGTATACTAACAAATGAATGATCTTAAAGATAGTTTGCTGGTAGGGATATGGGGAGAAAGGTACTATTATTGACTGCTGATGGGAACACCATCTAGTCCAGCCTTTATAGAAAACAATATGGAGATTCCTTTAAAAACTGGACTATGAGCTCCCATAAAATTCGGCAATACCATTCTTAGGGGTATACCCTAGGACCACAAAATCACAATACAATAATGCCCTATGCATTCCTATGTTCATAGCATCACTATTTACAATAGTCAAAATCTGGAAACAACCCAAATGCCCAACAGCTAAAGAAACTGGTACATGTATACAATTGAATGCTATACAGCTGTATTCCCTATTAAATTACATTTATTTTGCAATGCTCATTTCTGTCCTCTATGACTATAAATACAATATAATATTTTAATAATATATTACAATATATAATAACATATTTATACCTATAAATAAGAATATAAATACACAGATGTCTCTATATAAAAGAACTGTTCTTTTAATATTTTGTGAGGTCTGCTTCCAAGTTGCACAGGAGATGTCCCAGGGACCCATCATGTTGATATTCTGTCCAGTTTTGCAGTAATGTTCAAATGATGCAGTGTGAGGAGTTACTGTTGTTACCATGGAGGTGTTTGGCCAACTTTTAGTATCATACTCAGTGACATGGTAGGGGTCTTCCAAGTCTACATGAGACAATGTTCAGAGGACCATGTGATTCCAGGCCCTAGTCCTTTGCTTTTTAAGTTGAATAGTTTATATATATATATATATATATATCTATATATATATAATATATAATATAAAATATATATATATATTTGGTTTTTGGGCCACACTCGGTGACACTCAGGGGTTACTCCTGGCTATTCTCTCAGAAGTTGCTCCTGACAGGCACGGGGGACCATATGGGGAACCAGGAGATCGAACCTCGGTCAGTCCTAGGTTAGCGCAGGCACCTTACCTCCAGCGCCACCACCCGGCCCCAAGTTGAATATTTTTTTTACAGTTTTGTGTCTTGTTTGCATGAGGTAAAGTTCAGGGGATTTAGGATCAGTTTTAAACAAGTTGCTTAAGTGTTCGTAAAATTCAACTTACTTATAAAATGAGAGTGACATTAGTAGCTACATGTAGTAGTTACTTACCAAAATTCCAACCACCTTAAGAGAATTTAAACAAATCAGCATTGGTTATGTCTCACTATCTGAGTTTGGTTAAGTTTATGTAGCTCAGTTAGGCTTGACCAGGCATCAACAATGCTCAGAAGAGTAATGGGATGAACAGGTTATGGTGGCCTTGTTTAGAATATCGTGGATATGAAGACATTCCAGAAATGAATAAGTTTAGATAGAGTTGATAGTCTGAGGAGAGAGGCAGAAAAAAATCTAAGAGCTTTGAATTTCTAAATTACCAGAACCCTAGCACCCCTATGGAATGCTGAGGTGTGTGGGTCCTGTATTCATTTTTTTTTGTCCTGTTACCTATCCCAGAAGAAAATAATTCACAAAGACTTTGCATTTGCTTCTTCTTCTATGTATATACTTTTTTGAGATGTAAAGTGCTTATGCTTGATAAGCTTTAGGTAGGTATTTAATGCTTGCCCTTCCTCCCATGTTGATTGTTCCTGAACAATAAATATTGCAGTTGGGGGACAGTCAGGGCACTCAGTCCATGAGGATGAATTTCTCTGACTCAATGTTTTCCTTTCTTATGTCTATCTTGTTTTTTTTGTTTTGTTTTGTTTTGGTTTTTGGGTTTTGGGTCACACCCGGCAGTGCTCAGGAGTTACTCCTGGCTCCATGCTCAGAAATTGCTCCTGGCAAGCACGGGGGACCATATGGGGCACCGGGATTCGAACCAATGACCTTTTGCATGAAAGGCAAACGCCTTACCTCCATGCTATCTCCCGGGCCCCTGTTTTTTTTTTTTTTTTTTAATCTCATGTAAACTCTTCTTCAGGCCCATTCACCCAGGGCTGGTCCCAGCAGCAAAATCTTGATTTTTCTCCACATAAAATTTGAGTTTTCCAGGAAACTAGTTTTGATATATTCATTGGAGGTGGCAGCATTATAATAGTTGCCAAAGACAAGTACATTTTCTCAAGTCTTTCTTCTATCAAGTTTACCATTGTTCCATTAGCCAGAAAAAGCCCATGGCCAAGTTCTGAATGAGTGCAAAAAGCAGTGATTTAAGTGTATGGATTCAATAGTGTGAGTTTATTCCACCAAGTTTTATATTGATATCCTAACCTGCAAAGGTGACAGCATTCATAAATGAAGCAATTTGGAGGTGCTTAAGTTGTGAAGATAGAAACCTCTTGAACTGCATTCATGTCTTATAAAACAGGGCTCAGAGTAATCCTTTCACCCCTTCCACTATGGCAAGACCACAGTGAGAGATGCTACTTTTGAATATGTAAGAAAATCCTCACAAAAGATTGTAGCCATGCCTACTGTCATCTTAATTCTTGAACTTCAGTCTCCAGAATAAAGAGACACATATTTTTGTTGCTATTAAGCTATTCAGTCTTACATTTTGCTAGAGCAGCTCAAACAGACCCAAAAGATGGAAATTTAGGGAGCCCGGAGGTGGCGCAGGAGGTAAGGTGCCTGCTGCCTTGCCTAGGATGGACCACGGTTCGATCCCCCGTTTCCCATATGGTCCCCGGTGCCTGCCAGGAGCGACTTCTGAGCGCATAGCCAGGAGTAACCCCTGAGCGTCACTGGGTGTGGCCCAAAAACCAAAAAAAAAAAAAGATGGAAATTTAGACCTATTAATAAAATAAAATCATGAATGCTATTGGAAGAATCCTACTGGCCAATAAATATAAAATAGGTAAAAGAAACACAGTAATATCTAAATTAAGATTTCTCATTTC
>PVKC010031810.1:0-14390 GCA_004027635.1 Crocidura indochinensis | reverse complement strand
CATGTTCTGTGAGTTTGGCCCTGTGATAGTTTCTCTACCTTCCAAAGCTCCCAGCCTACTAGGACAAAGTCAGGTGCAACTCATTGTCTCACCTCTGCCACCTTTTTTTTGTTTGTTTGTTTTAGTAATCTCCCTAGGAGCTTGATTTTTGGTCTGGTGATGACTAGTGTTTCCTCTCCAGGAGCCTGGCACCCCATTGCTAGGCTGAGGGAGGCTCAGGAGTTTCACTCTTGGGGGCTCAAGTGAATGAGCTGTTCTCAGCATCTCCAGGCTCCCCTATGGTGCTGCCATGGCAGCCACTGTTGCAAAGTTTTTTTTTGGTTTTTTTTTGGGGGGGGGCACACAGGTTACTCTTGACTCTGCACTCAGAAATCGCTCCTAATAGGCTCAGGGGACCGTATGGAATGACAGGGATCAAATCTGGCTCCTAACTGGTTTTAAAAACAAAAACAGAAACAAAACCTTGCTCCATTCTGGGTCGTCCCCATGCAAAGCAAATGTTCTACCACTGTGCTATTGCTCTATCCCCTGTAAAGTGTTTCTTGAGCCTAAAATGTGAGTGAGAATATGGCAAGTATTGTTATTGAGGGACAGATTTTTAGCTAAGATCAACTTCTTCTTGACCCCTCCTCAGTTGCCAGCTAAGTTGGTAAGGATTTTCTTGCAGAACAATCCCCAGTCTGGAATTTTCAGATGTCTTGGCATCATGAAATTTTTATACCAGTATTTTATGAATTCACAGCACATAGAGCAACCACTAGTACAGGGGTGACTTGAATGTACAGGTTTTGTTTGGGAGCCACTCCAGGTGGATCTCAGGGTTTTCTTTTGAATTAATACTCAGGTATCATTCCTAGTGGAGTTTCAGACATCATTTGTGGTGCCAGAGATCAAAGCCCAGTTGCACTCAGACAACGCTCCTACTCACTGCACTATTGCTCCAGCCCTGAACATATATTTAAATATTACTGCCACAAAATTATATTGTGCTTGGATAAATGGAAGATACAGGAAAAAGAAAACTTTCTGAGCATTTGACCTGAAGAACACAAGCAAAACACTGTGAGCATAAAGACTGTAGAACTTACTTAACGATGCATATATGTGAGCTCAGCAAATTGGAGAGTTTTTAAAGTATCTCAGACCTGTGTTATAATGACATTTTACAAAATAGTTAACCTACTTTCATTTAGCTATTTATTTATTTGGCTTTTAGGCCACATCCAGCATGCTCAAGGGCTTACTCCTATCTCTGTGCTCAGGAATCATTCCAGCTAATGCTCAGAGGACCATATGCAGTGCAGGAGATCAGCTGGAATTGGCTGCATACAAGGCAAGCGCCTTATCTTCGTAATTGCTTCCTTAAAAAAAAAAATAAATTCTGTTTGTTAACAGATCATAGGTTTGTTTTCTTGACTACTCAGAATACTTGGACTTAGGTTTATTCCTCAACACTTCATTATTATTGTTGTTGTTGTTGTTGTTTTGTTGTTATTTGGGTTTTGGGTAATTATCTGTTGGCACTCAGGGGTTACTCCTGGCTATGCACTTAGAAATTACTCCTGGCAGGCTAAAGGGATCATATGGGATGCTGGGTATTGGTGCCGGTTTTTCTCTTCCAGTAATAAGAGAATTTTATTTGGATTTGTCATATTGTCTTTTAATTAGAGGTCTCTCGATTCCTTTTGTGTACATGTTAAAAAGATGTTTCCTCATTGCCTCCTCATTTGGCTCTTTCCCTTCTCTTGGGGATGGGCTTTGTTTTTCCCCAATGAAGGCTGCTTTGGAAGACTGGAGGTGAAGCTGCCATCTTGGCTTGTCATTCTATGTGATGGAGTGATTGGCTTGTGGGTGAACATCTTGCAGTGTGAGTTTCTAACCTTCTATTCCTTCTTAACCACGTGTGGATTATTTCCTGCGTCAGAATTACTACTAGACCTGTGTCTCATATCTTACCCAGATTGGGGTCATGGGAATCCATCTCCTTCTCTGGGGATTGTGGAAAGCACAACCTATCATTTCACACTGGAGATCAAACCGGGATCAGCTGCGTGCAAGGCCAATCCCCCTCCCCATACTATTGCTTCAACCCTAATAATTCATTATTTTTAAATAAGTAAGAAAATATTCTGTTATTAATCTGACTAATAATTCAACCTTAGGAAAATTAATCTGTAACACTGTTATCTCTAAATTAGCAAAATTGAGGCTCAGTAAGTGTTATATCTTTTGGTAGATTATCTCACCTCTCAATGCCCACTTAATTTAAAAAAGTCTTTTAAGAGCCAACTTAGCATCATCATAATCTTTTGTAGACACTTGGCAAAGCATTTTTTTCTGTATTTTTACTTGGCAAAGATACATATATCTATCTCAGTGCTCATAATAACTAAGGTAAATGTAAAGGTATTAGTAAATCTATTTTAGTAGTAAGTGGTAAACTATTTGAGATCTGGATTTTTATATAAATGTATATATAAACAGAATGAGACCACAACTTCAAGAATTTGGGGGGGCCGGGCGGTGGCGCTGGAGATAAGGTGCCTGTACTAACCTAGGATGGACCGCGGTTCGATACCCCGTTTCCCCATATGGTCCCCCCGTGCCTGCCAGGAGCGACTTCTGAGTGAATAGCCAGGAGTAACCCCTGAGCATCACCAGGTGTGGCCCAAAAACCAAAAAAAATAAAAATAATAATAATTTGGAGAAAATTAAATGTATCAGCCTTTTCCCCCAACCTGGGTAAAGCAGAGAGAGGTTATACCAGATTTATGAAAGTCCTTTTTTATTACTTAAAGAGTTGTATTGAATTCCCATGAATTATAGATCCACTTCCTTCCACCAATGTCTCCAAGTTACCCTCCTACCCTCTCCCCTACCCTCTGGCAGTCACTATTTTTCTATTTTCTTTTCCTTTAAAACTTTTGTTTGTTTGTTTGTTTTGTTTGTTTGTTTTTTGGTTTATGGGCTATACCAGGTGCCCGGGGATCAAATCCGGTTGACCACATGCAAAGTAAATTCTCAACCCCCTGTGCTCTCACTCTGGCTCCTCCTTTAAAACTTTTCAACGTGAATCAATATCTCTAAGATGAACCAAGTGAACCTAATAACAAATTTGGTCTCATGGCAACCAGGAGACATGCAATTTGAGGAATTATCCCAATTTGAAATGTCACTCTTAATAGCACACTTTTATAAGCACAAAATGTACCTTAAGAGCCGGTGAGGGGAGAGTCAGATTTATATAAACCTGAACAGAGCTCAAAAGGAGGATGCAAGGAAGTGTTAGTTCCGAAGCAGAGAAATAGCATTTCTCTAGGTGTTATTAATACAACGCAGGAAAGAAAAGCAATGGCAGGATTTGTTGTCAGTTCCTTTCTAGAAAACATTTTGATATGTGAAACAGAATAGTCTACCAAAGTGGCATCAGTTGCTACCAAAGTAATTTTGAATTGAGAGGGAGGAGAGGGGAAGAAAGCACTCAGAGAAGATTTTGAGTCTGTCATTTCATCCGTGATTTGATTTTGACTGCCCAAGGGCTCCACAGTAAATTTACTGCTTCTTTCCTTTTATTGATATTATAATGGAATTTGATACACTCTAATTCAGGCACTAAAATGTTTATTCATTTCATATGTCAGCACAAAATCCAATTAAGAATAAATATTGCCGCTCTCAAAGTTTGCAGTGATACAGAATGATAATTGCTTTGAAAAGAAGTAAACAAGTTTGGAATTGAGGGTACCATTCTTTGCACCCAGTCAGTGAAGTAATCTCAGCAGTGTGGCTTTTCTATGTGCTTTTCTACAGAGATATGAGGATTTCTAACCTGCAAGGAAAAATAATGTTAAACTGGGGCTGGAGTGGTGGTACAATGGTAGGGCATTTGCCTTGCAAGAGGCTGACCTAGGATTGACCTCTGTTCAATCCTCCAGCGTCTCAGATGGTCCCCCAAGCCAGGAGCAATTTCTGAGTGCATAGCCAGGAGTAACCCCTGAGTGTCACTCAGGGTGGCCCAAAAACCAAAAAAAAAAAAAAACAAGGAAAATTGACACTTGTTGCTTCCATGTACCATTGATCACTTCATGGAAGGGTTTATAGATAACTTTTGTAATCCTTATAGCAATGTATTAATACTTTCACCAGTGGTATTTTTATAGGACAGTTTAACTTATAGTCAGAAGCATATGAAGCACATGCTTTCAATAAAGAGGAGTTTGTGTTGAGAAACAAAGATCAGGGTATAAATGGCTTTTGCTATCTTAGGTAAGTGACTGAACTTAAATTTCAGTTAGTTTTTAAGTTAGTTCAGTGAGATGATCCATCAGAGCCATTTAATACAGAACTGAGCACTTTTTAAAAATTGATTAAATATTGTGTCTGTAAATATAGATGACTTTGGAGTCACACCTGACTGTGCTCAGGGATTATTACTTTTGGCTCTGTGCTCATTGATGACTCTTGGCAGGGCTTAGAATAATATATGCAGTGCCAGGGATCAGACCAATATTTTCCACATGCAAGGAATTGTCTAAACTATACAATTTCTCTGGCAGAGTAGGGAGGAACAGGGGGAAAGAAAATTAACATTTGAAGATATAGAGACCATAGTAGAGAATCATGGGCACTTTGATGGGGTGAGGTGAGGAATACGGGAACTAATAAGTCTGTATATCAGTATCATAAAACATAATACTAAGGTAACGTCCTAAATTAAAAATAAAATATTTTTATAAAACACAGAAAACATACAAAACACATTTGTAGTATTTATCTTAAAAATGACTGGGCCAGGTAGAAGCTCAGTGTGCTGGAGTATGTCCTTTTGTGCAGGAACTCAGATTTAATCTCTGGTACTTCCAAGTTTTTCTGAGCACTTCAAGGAATAGGCCCAAGAATTAGCTACCTGAGCCAGGAGTAGCCACTAATCACTGCAGAATGAGATTCCAAAATAAAGATAGTAAGAGCTTACAAATGTGACCTAGTGATAATACCTGGTGTACATAAGGCTACAAGTGTGATCCCCAGCATTGTCACTATGATCTCAGTGCCACCAAAAGCATCAAATCCTAGGCACACTGCATCCAAGCATGCAAATCAACTGTACAAGGTTTGTCACTATAATAATAATAATAATAATAATAATAATAATAATAATAATAATAATAAATGGCAAAGGAAAGGAGGTGATTTTTTTTTTTTTGGTTTTTGGGTCACACCCGGCAGTGATCAGGGGTTACTCCTGGCTCCATGCTCAGAAATTGCTCCTGGCAGGCACGGGGGACCATATGGGGCACCGGGATTCGAACCGATGACCTTTTGCATGAAAGGCAAACGCCTAACCTCCATGCTATCTCCCCGCCCCAGGAGGTGATATTATTGTAAATATTTGTGTGTGACCTTCATAAAATATTGGCTGACATTCATGGAGCAACTTACCTACCGCACACTGCTCTATATTCCTTACAGGTCACAACTCTAAAATTCTCTTAGCCAGAGGTATAGTACAGGAGATTAAGGTCCTTGCCTTATATGCTCCTGACTCGGAGTCTATCTGGTTCTCAGTACAGACCCAAAGGAAGCCCCGGGAACCTCAGGCTATGGCTCCAAAACACAAAAATAAAAACCTAAAATCTCCAAAACCATTGAAGGGATGCAGAAAAGTCAACCACCGTGTGAGTCACCAGCTATAGGACGTAAAAGAACAGTGTTACCCAGAACCATCCTCACTTGTGGCACCAGTTAAAAGTTTGGGGATTGTTCAAACATCTTAAGGCTCGAAAATTTACTAGAATGTGTCTTTTAGCTATTTGTAGTTCTTCCTTAAGGAATTGTCTGTTCTTTTTTTCTTTCTTCTCTGCATTTTATGATGGGCTTAGATTTTCTTTTCTTGTTAAGTTCTGTCAGTACGTTATATATCTTAGATATTAACCCCTTATCTGATAGGTATTGAGTGAATAGTTTCTCCCATTCTGTGTGTCGCCTTGTATCCTTGTTACTAATTACTTGGAGGTGCAAAAGCTTCTCAGCTTAATATAGTCACATTTGTTAATCTCCCTTTTCCACTTGTTTGGAGAGTGCTGTTTCCTCCTTGAAGATACTTTTGGTTTCAATGGCAGAGTGTTTTACCTACATGTTCTATATACCTTCTGATTGCAGGTCTGATATCAAGGTCTTTAATTCATTTGATTTGACCTTTGTGCATGGCGTTAGAGGGAGGGAGATCCGAGTTCGGTTTTTTGCATGTAGCTCACCAGTTGTCCCAGCACTACTTGTTGAAGAGTTTTCTTGCTTTATTTTGCATTTCTTGCCCCTTATCTGCATCACTAATCATAGGGATATTAAAATCAAAACAATAAGGTACCATCTCACACTATAGATACTGACACATATCACAAAGAGTAAGAAAAGTAAGTGCTGGTGGGGATTTGAGGAGAAAGGAACTCTCATTCGCTGCTGATGGGAATGCCATCTAGTCTAGTTTTTATGGAAAACAATATGGAGTTTCCTCAAAAACCTAGAAATTGAGCTCCATATGATCCAGCTATAACACTCCTAGAGACACAAAAACACAATACGAAAATACCCTCTGCACACCTATTTTCATTGCAGTGCTATTTACAATAGTCAGAATTTGGAAACAACCAAGATGCCCTTCAACAGATGAGTGGCTAAAAAAACTGTGGTACATATACACAGTGGAATACTATTCAATTGTCAGGAAAAATGAAGTCGTGAAATTTGCTTCTACATGGATGGACATGGAAATTATTATGCTGAATGAAATAAGTCAGAGGGAAAGACATAGACACGGAATAGTCTCACTCATCTATGGGATTTAAGAGATATAAGAGATATTATTGTAATAATATCCAGAGACAATAGAGTTAAGGAGTGGGAAGGACTGACCCACAGTATGAAAACACAGAGAGTGATGAGTTCAGTTAGAGAAATAACTACACTGACAACACTCATGATAATGGCAGTGAGTGAGAGAAGTAGAATGCCTGGCCTAGACAGGAGTTGGGGTTGAGGAAGATGAGGGGCACTGGTGATAGGAAGGTGTTCATTTTTAAGCTGAAACCCAACTACAGTCATGCTTGTAATCATAGTGTTAAGTAAATATATTAATTTTTAAAATTACTAAAATGATCCACAGAGCTCATGGAATGCAGTTGTCTTCATGTTTATGGATTATTACAGGACTTGGGTGCAGATTAAACAGCCAGGGCAATAACTATATAGAGATTTGGAAGGGGCAGTGGTAGGGTAGCATCAAAAGGTACTATCTCTGTAAATGCCAGGTGTTCTTTCCCAATGGAGCTATGAATGGGTGCATCTTTGAGGTGAGGTGGTGACAAAGCACATAAAGTACAAACAGATGCTCAAATCATATTATTTCATTGTAAGGTTGATGAGAAAATTAATGAATTCCTGTCTCATTAAACACCTTGGAGTTTATGAGTTTTCTCCACTGTCTGCACTTTTCCAGGATCCTTGAATTTCCTTCCTTACCCCAAAGAAGAGCACGTGTTTTTCCACATTGCATAACTGGGTAAATGTGGATGGGCTTGTGTGATGCATCTTAAGGTAGATGGGCTTTCTATTGAGGACTGACCTCAGCTTTTTCCCAGAGCTCTCATCACCTGCTATCCAAAACTGAAATAAAAGGGCCAGAGAGATAGCACAGTGGTTGGACATTTGCCTTGCATGTAGCCAATCCAGGACGAACAGTGGTTCGAATCCCAGAATTCCATATGTTCTGCCATGCATACCAAGAGTGATTTCTGAGTGCAGAGCCAGGAGTAACCCTGAGCGCCACCGGAGTGACCTCCCCCGCCCCCCCCCAAAAAAAAACCCAAATAATACAAAAACCTGAAATAAGCAGGTTGGAGAATAGATGGATTAATTAATGAGTGATACAAATTCTTGTTTAATAGTAGAAGTATTGGGTCTGGCATGCAAGTTCTTGCCTTGCACACAACTGACCCCTGTTTAATTCTTGACATTAGAATTTCTGAAAAAATATTAGGAGTGTTTTGAGCCTTCACTTTCAAATTTGGTTTTGCTTTTCTGCAGAAATATATTTTAGAGACTTAATTTTTGCTTATGCCAGTTATCTGATGGTAGAATTATTTTTGCACTTTGTTTCACTTAAAGTAGAAACTTTCAGTAGCTTATTTTGACATTTAGCGAGCAATTCCTGACACCCAGAACCTTCTAAGAACAAATAATTCACTTTCTTCTAGCCAAAGATAAAGGCCAGCCGGTCCTCTTTTTGGATAGGTTCATTTTTCACTATATTATTCCTATATTATCTAGGAAGAAAGTGAACTTCAGGGAGGTTTACAAGCTTGTTAAGGAGATTCAGAATCTCTTAGCTGGTATTGGGAGATCCAGGGTTTATGTCTGACTGGCTTTTGCAGAAATCTGTCCACACTTCTGCATTCTCCCTTTGAGACCCCAGACCATGCTGAGAACTAGTTTCACCTCAAATCAGTGTGCCTTTGTGGACTGTAGGTAGTATCTTTGAAATGGATGCATCAACAGAGTTTTCATGAACCTAGGAATAAAGCATTATAAGTATAAAATATTGTGTTATTTCTGCATAGAAAAGTGTGTGATAAGTGTATTTACATTTGCAAGTTCAAATCCAGGAGATGTTATTGTTAGCCATGTGCCTCAGTGCCTCTATGAAAGATAGAGTTTTACCTGCAGCCATACTTCCCACTAATTTTTGAAGTTGTAGTTTTAGGCCTTGGGAAGCTATCTCTAGTATGTTCAAATTTAGGGTGTGACTGTAGATACACTGTTGTAGTCTGTTCTTTTAAAAACTCCATCTTGACTGTTGGTTAGGACTGCAGTTTGGCGCAGTGCTGTGAGAGGGACTCCAGACCCTCCACCACCCGTTCAGATGCAGCTTTCTAGAGTCATCAGTGGGAAAGGATTGTGAATGAAAACTCAAAATACAACCCTTCCCACCCCACCCACAGATTAGCCAAGCATTGCCACCTCATCACAAGCTAGGAGTCAGCTCTACAAGTTAAATTCAACTTAACTTGAATCAACATAATAATAAAAAAAAAAAGATGCCTTCTGGGGCTAGAGTGATTGTACAACAGGTTCAATCCCCAGAATCCCATATGTTCCACTGAGTCCATCAAAAGTAGTTCCTGAACACAGAGCCAGAAATAACCCCTGAGTACTGCCAGTTATGGCAAAAAAAAATGTCTTATCCATTCATCTCTCCTTACTTTCTACAACATCAAACTATTCACCTCTTCATTAACTAGAATCTCTCAGCATTATACATAAGCAATAGTATATATTATTTTAAGTTCCGTAGAGTTTCTGAGAAAGAACACTGTAGTTCTGAAACAATGCCATCATGTAAACATTTAGTTTTCCAAAATATGTGAAATAGGATCACCTATCCAGGGCATCTTCATTCTTAAAAAGGGAAATTTAAATACCAGTCCCCACAATATATACTTCATTTTGGTTTTTGAGAGGGCCTGTTAAGGTGAATTGAAGTTCAATATATAATTATATAGTAAGGATATTTTTTCAAATGAGATGCATTTACTGTCACTTATAAATGCATTGCCACTTTTCAAATGTTTCACACTAGATTTGATGAGAGGCACAACTGAGGGAAGCCCGAGCCTTTTGTAGATAAAGAAGGTCTCATGTGACTCGTGTTTCGTCTGTGGGGACGAGGGGTTATGTTGAAGCTGGGCCTCCAGATGCTGGCAGTATCATATTGATGGTATAATCAGTTAATAAGTGTCTATCGGCACCTGTGGAATATGTAGGCTGGGTTTCAAGTTCTTTGGGGTGGTGAGAAATAACTAAGTGTGGATTACTTGTGGATTACTGAAGAGCATGTATGATCGTAGCATAGATGAGGAGAGTGAGCAGAGGCATGATGCCATCAAACAGCCTCATATCAGAGTCTCGCAGGAAAACAGCGTCTTCATTTACAACCAGGACTGACAATAGCTCCTCCTGTAATTTGCGTGATCAGGGGACCCTGATCTCTGGAAAGCCTCTAAAACTCTGGAAAGTTTTCCCTAATACAACAATCCACACTTGTATCCCCACCTCTCTCCCCGTTGCACTCCTCAATTCACCACTAACTTGAGTGGTAGGTCCTGTTTACACCTTGATTGGTTATCGGTGGATCCTCAAAGAGCTCCCAGAATGAGAAATTGATTCCCATTCCCCTATGACCTTGTGGAGGAGATCTTGGTAATATTTATCTGCAGCAAATAGTCCACACAGACAGGAGGGTAAAGGGGTAAGAAGGTCGATGCAGAGTCCTTTGTCAGCCTGCTACCAGCTCCAAAAAACAACTGGTGCCAGCTCATAAACTCTACCAAAAGACCCCGAGCACCTCGCTCCCAGACTATTAGGCTCTCAACCGTACTTCCACCTGGAAAGTAAAGGTGGGACAACAGGCAGAGATCAAAAATCTTGTGGAAATGCTCTCATATATAACACTTGAAATTTTTGCAGTTATACTTCATAGCTTCCATTGACTCAGAGTCTCTGGACCTTGGAACTACTGCTTCCGCCCTCTGTTTTTTACTTTGGCCCACCCTGCTGTTTGATAATGTGCTACATGTGACTTCCATGGAACATTCTCAAAGAAAGACTGGATTGCCATTCATGAGTCATTAAGAGCCACTGAAATTAGTTCTCATGGACTATATTTTTGCATGCCACTTGAGGGAGTGAAGTGGGGTGGAGGAAATAGAATAGTTCCATTTCCAGGAATACTACAACAATGGAAAAGAGTGGTCAGGGGGGTTGTACAGAGGGTAGAGTGCTTACCTTGTATTCAGCTGATTCTAGTTCAATCTCCAGCATTTCATGTGGGCCCCTGAGCCTGTCAGAGTTATTTATGAGTGCAGAGCCAGGTATAATCTCTGATCACTGCTGGGTATGGCCCTAAAGAAAAAAAGAAAGAAAATAATTGAGATCCTAAAGTGTTCAACCAGGAGGAAGAGAGGGAGCTGAAAGGTAGAATGTGTTATGTATGAAACCCTACTGGCAACAGTACTATGAATCAGTCAGTGTCAAAAGGGTTTTGTATTTCCTTTTATTTTTAAGTGCCGCTCAAAGAGGCAGGCAATGAGATGGTGTGTGAGAGTGACAAAGGACATTGGAGGAGGGAAGTGGACACTGGTGAAGGGAATGGTGTTTAAACATTGTATGCCTAAAACCCAGCCATGGTTTTTGTACTGATTTGTTTGTTTTTACTTTCTACTATCACTTACATGCATGCTCTGGATAGGCAGGTGATCTGACCTGACCTCCCCTTTTGTTCTTAGCGAACGTGTTTTTGAAATCATCCCTTGGAATGATTTCTAGGAAAAGTTTTCTTCATTCCATTTCTTTCATCTTTTTTCCACCTACAAAATCTAATGAAATGCCATTCCTCAAACAGAACTTTCTTTTCTTTGAAAATTTGATGTCCATTTATTCGCTTTCCATACTCCTTGTTTTCTCCTGGAAATTAAGTATTTAAGTATATTCCATCCTTCTGTCAGATTTTGAGTAGTTTTACCATCTAAATTATCTTTTGTTGTTGTTGTTGTTGTTGGGTCACACCTGGTGACACTCAAGTGTTACTCCTGGCTATGCACTCAAAAATCACTCCTGGTTTGGGTGACCAGATGAGACACTGAAGGATCCAACCATGGTCTGTCCTAGGTCAGCTCAGGGCAAGGCAAACGCCCTATTGCTATGCCACCACTCTGACCCCCTAGGTTATTTTTCTTAGTGTAAGAACTTAATATATGCTAGATGATTAAAGAAACGTAAAACTTTTATTTTTTTAATTAATGGACCTTTAGCATAGCCTTCTAAGGAAGATAGGAATTCTATACCATTAAGAACACATGAATGATTTCATACTATCTATATGAACAGATTCCATCCACAAGCAAAATATTTATCCACAGCTGATGTTTATCAACGATGCATTTACTGTGTAGTCATTCAATAGAGCCCTCTATATTTACACTGCAAATCTAAGTGTTTCCACGGTGAGGGTATATCATTTTCAAAGCCTTTCAGAATATGTACTTCAATGGACCATTCCAAATAGTTTTAAAATCCTTAAGACTAAACAGAAGCTTCTTCTACAATACTGATCCCCCAAAACTGAAGTTCCTTATTCTGATTTGTTTATATTTCAGTTCATGAGTGACTAACAATGCCACCTGCTCTCTCTACAACTCACTGTGGAGAATCTCTGTGTTAGGCCAACAGGGGAAATTCTTTTGAATCTTCAATTCATCAAAGACAGGCCCTTTCCCTTTTTGAAGTCTTCTTCCTAGTCATTGGGGAGCAGTGCTTTGAACTTGACTCACACTGACCCTGTTTCGTCTTCAAAAGCTTTTTGCCTTTTGTGTCAGGAGGAAAAGCCTTTTGAAAGTGTTGGATTCCTTCCTCACACAGTCCTGTTGGGGTAAGCAGAAATAAACAAATAATAATAAGCAGAAGTTAAAGGTCTTGGTAATTATAGAGAAACTTGAAGAAAAATGTGGAACTCAAAGTAGACACTTTGTAGAATCACTTGGTGCAGGCATTAACTGCAGTGTTCTCTATTGTGCTACAATTTTCTGCAGCTTGCATCAAGCTGGGAGAGGCAACTCAAGATATCCACCCAATTGAAGTAGCCCACGGCTGTAACTCAGTAATTGGCACTAGCCTGGGAGGCAGAAAGACAAAAACTGGATCCTAGCATCACCCCCATGCTGAGATTCAGGTGGCAATGCTGTTTGGATCCCTGATGCTACAACTCAGGTGTGTGCAAGTATTGCCACCAAATATGCCACAATGTCCCCATCATGACAACAACAACCTAAAAAAAAAAAGGAAGAAGAAATTATTTCAAAACTAAAGTAGCCCATTCTTAAATTAAAAATTTTGACATAGGTAGAACTTCCTAAGATATACATGGAAAAGTCTCCACTTAAAGGAATTTATTTAAATTCCAGTCACCACCATGTAAGCAATGGGCCAGCCTCACTTCATCACTGATCTCAGAAGAGGTGCAAGCCAAAGTGAAGCCATGCCGCTGAAACTCATATGTCCAATTCTATAGATCCTGAAGTTCCTCCAGCTTGTAGCTGCATAGATAGCCTCACAACACCTCAATTTCCACAATATGAACAGCCTGATAGTAGTACATAAAATTCATGGGAAAGTATTATAGAAGCTAGCTAACTAACCTCAGTAAACAAAAACAAAAACACAGAAGGTTTAACTAGAAACAAACAGCTTAGTAAACTCTTAGACAATGACTTTAATGACCCCACTGTGAGGTCAAAATATTCACAATTTTAATCATTATAATTGCATCATGACAAACAATATAAAATAATGTTGTAACTGCTAAAGAGGCAGACTTCAGAGGTGGGTGAGAAACTCAGGACAGTGGTGGAAGGTCACACTAATGGTGGGATTAGAGAATGCCCATGACAATTATATTATGAACAACTTTGTAAACCACAGTATTTAAATGAAGTTTAAAAAAATAAATAAATGAAAGAACTTATTTACATGAACTCTTCCCCAGGCACCTTAACAGTGAGATCCTGTCATGAGGCAAAGTCCCAGACATCCTGTTGATGTGCCCGCTTTGTTTCATCTGTAAATACAACCTGGAGCTAAAAAAAAAAAAATGAGAATCTTTCTTTTTTTTTTCTTTCTCTCTTTGTACGATATTTACTCAGAGACTCATTGCCCAGAAGATTCTGTGCTCCTCCCACCACTCACACACCAAATTCCAATCTCTGAACTAGTTAAAGAGGGACTAGGGATGAGACTCAACAGTTGAGCCCTTGTCTTGCACAAGCCCTTGCCTTGCAATGGATTCGTGGCATTACAAAAGAAAAATGAAAAATGTTGAGTGTATACACTTCTTAGGAAAAGTTTTATTCTCATAAAGCCTTTATTGTTTTATTTACTGTTTTATTTATTTTTTTTTCCTTTTTTTGGGGGGGGGGTTGGGTCACACCCAGCAGTGCTCAGGGGTTACTCCTGGCTCCATGCTCAGAAATTGCTCCTGGCAGGCACAGGGGGACCATATGGGGCACCAGGATTCGAACTGATGACCTTTTGCATGAAAGGCAAACGCCTTATCTCCATGCTATCTCCTGGGCACCCTGTTTTATTTATTTTGCAATGATTTACATAACACTTAAATAGGAGTCCTTCCATTTTTCACAGTCTCACACTCTCTTGATTTTGATCCGATGCAGTCATCAAGCCACTTAAGGCACAGAATTTGTCATAACCTAAAATGCTGCAGGGTGACAAATAAAAAAATACTACACATGTGGAAGAGCAGTGGGGTAAGATTCTTAGCACACCCC
>PVKC010031809.1:0-14448 GCA_004027635.1 Crocidura indochinensis | reverse complement strand
CCCAGTGACGCTCAGGGGTTACTCCTGGCTATGCGCTCAGAAGTTGCTCCTGGCAGGCACGGGGGACCATATGGGAACCGGGGGATCGAACCGCGGTCCGGTCCGTCCTAAGGCAGGCACCTTACCTCCAGCGCCACCGCCCGGCCCTTATTATGCCTTTTTAAAAGGCATAATAACTGGGGCCAGAGCAATGGCACAAGTGGTAAGGCATGTGCCTTACTGTGCTAGCCTAGTACCCACCGGGTTTGAATCCCCTAGTATCCCATATGCTCCCCCAAGCCAGGGGCGATTTCTGAGCACATACCAGGAGTAACTCTTGAGTGTTACTGGTGTGGCCCATAAACAAACAACAACAAAATAAAAAAAAAAGGCATAGTCACTAAAGCTTTTTGAATTACTAACTAGTTAGTGGCATAAATTTTATTTTATATTTGGTCAATATGGTGTCTCATTCATTCAGGTATTTCAGATTTTTATTTACTTAACGAAATAGGTAACAGGATAAGAACTAAATACTAATTATTAATTTTTTGCTTATATAACCTAAAAATTTGGGCTTAATTATTAAAAAATTTACCCTAGAGGAAAAATGGGGCATTATTCAAGCTCAGGGAATTAAAATTCATATCATAATAAATAAAAAGCTGGAGAAAAAAAGCATTAAATGATCAAATTGTATTTAGTTTTTTTGATTTTAATAATTTTTCATCATTACACATTGAAACAAGTATTGACTAAAAGAATTAGGTATGACTAAATTTTTTGGTAATATTAGAGATTCTATTTTTTTTTAGAAATAAAATTGTAAACTGAGGATGAAAGGTTTTGTTTGTCTATGTTTTAGGGCAACTCTCAGTGTGCTTAGAGGTTACTTCTGTATCTGAACTCAAAAGTTACTCCTGATTGCACTTACAGAGCAAGTGCCCTAACAACCCTTGTACTAGTCTGTTTACATAGAGTTTGGATTAGTCAGTTAGATAAAAAAGTAGAAATGAGCCTCCAGGCAGTGGCAGTTGCCTTCTATGATGAAAAATAAATATACAAGCAGAGAAATCGGGGACAGGAGGGATAGTACAGCAGGTAAGGGATCTACCTTCCATGCAGCAGACAAGACTACCCTTGGAATCCTAAAAAGTTCTCTAAGCCCCATCAGGAATGATCTTTGAACACAGAATCAGGAATAAGTCCTTCTGAACATAGTCATATGTTGCCCCAAACCTAAATAAATCAATGAATAAATACAAAGTTTGTAAAAGAAACATGTATATTCAGTGATTGGTTAGCGTCAGGTGGCTATATAATGATTTAAAAATAATTATCTTCTTTAATCTGAACAGATAATCTGGCAACTGGAAGATATTTTTGAAAAAAATTATTAGAGAACCATGGTTTACAGAGTTATTCAGTTGACTTTTAGGCATATTTTAATCTAAATCCCACCATCAATGTCAACTCCTGTCACTTGTGTGTTTGTACTTCAAAATCCCTGGCCCCACTAATCCCTACCCTCAACCTCTGCCTGCCACCATGACAGGCCTATTACAAAGTTTAGTTATTGCAGCATAAATATCATGTTTTTAGTACTGTTGAGTTTGTGCTTTGGCTTTATAGCTAAATCACTCTTACATCACAAATATAATGGAAATCCCAACTTCTGTTATTCCATTACTTCTCTTTCTAATTTTTTTCCTATATGCCTTTTTTTCCCCTTCTCTCTATTTAAGTTCCCTGTGCTATGGCTCAAATTATTTTCTAGGCAACCTCCTTTTTATTATATGAGTTTCGTCCATCCAGTTTTTCTATAGCACAGAGAAGTGAGAACATTATGTGCTTGTCTTTCTTCTGGCTTACATCACTCAACATGATATTTTCTAGTTATAATCAGGTTGCGCAATTTTATTGTTCCATGCATCTGCATAATATATTATTGTGTGTATTTATGTATATATATTACATCTTCATAATCTATTCATCTGCAGTTTGATACCTAAATTGATTCCACATTTTAACTATTATATTAAATTAAACAATGGATAATGGTGTGCATATTCCTTTTGAATGAAAGGTTTTTAAATCCTTGGTGTAGATACCGTAAAGTAGAATTTATGCATCATATGGCAACTCAATTCTAAATCTCCTGAGGATTTTTCTTTCTTTTTTTATTATTTTTTAATATTTTATTTAAACACCTTGATTACATACATAATTGTGTTTGGGTTTCAGTCATGTAAAGAACACCATCCATCACCAGTGCTGAGGATTTTTCTTAAGGGTAAAAAAAGACACCCACCAGCAGTGGGTGAAAGTTCCTTTTTCCTCTACTTTCCAACAGTGTAAATATTTTCTAATATTTTTGACATATGACATTCTCACTGATGTGAGATGTTAAAGTAGTTAATATTTTTATCCTCCTTTCACTTACAGGTCACTAAAATTGGGCATATTTAAGCAACACAAACAGTATTTCATCGGGGAATATCAGAACAGCAACTGGTTTTGTGTAGTTAATATTTTTATATAAAATTTGTTGTAGTAAACAGGAATTTACTTAGTTACTTACAGTGGTAATGATAACTTAAAAATATGTGTCCAACCAGAAACTTGGAATATAACTTTACTAGGCCTTTGAGGTAATATTATCTCAAAATTAAATCCTTCTGGAATTATCTTTGTTCTTTCATCTTATAATTAAAGTCTTTGTAAAGGGAGAGGACACAGATATAAAACAGAAATGAAATAATACAATAAAACATAGGGGAACACCTTCAGGCTGAAAAACAGAAGGCATTGCCATCAATCACTAACATCTAGGAATAAGGCATCATTCCCTCCAAATCCTACAGAAAACTCAATTTGGCCTGTAAAGCTGCAAGCAGGCAATTTACTACTGAGCCACATTTCCTGGCCTAAATGTTTGCTATTATCAGTAGGGATTGATTTGTTATATTCCTTTTAGGAAACTAAAACAATGCTCTTTGTTACAAAGATAGTCTAATAATAAATTTTAGAAGGATTTATTCACTCAAGCTTGTTGTAGTTTGCCAGATATTTTCACAAAAGCTTGGAAAATGTCCATAATGCAAAAGTGCTGTCTAATTCTATAGACTAAAAGGTTGGAAGTTGAAGTATTATCTAAGAGGATTATAGGAACAATAGTATTAATTTCACTGTAATTCTCTACACCATCTCCTAAGTACTTAAGAGGTAGATATCATGAACGATAGCCTGCATCTATTATCTAATTTTATCTGTAAAACCAAGACATAATTTATTCGATCTAATGGGTAAAGGAAGTGGGGCATGTTGAAGTTTAATGACTTCAGTGGTTTTGCTTTTGTCTATGACAGGGCTGGTTTTCCATTTCTAGTGAAGAGAAAAAAAAAAGGAAGGAACCCTATTAATGCATTTGATATGGGCCTTGGCTAATGAGTCATGTTGGATGCTGTCATATAAAAGGCCAAGGAAATAGCATAGTGGGTGAAAGAAATTGTGAGTATAAAGTCAGATATGTGAAAAAAAATGAGTTTTTGAATATTAGACTGTGTACAGATCATGACAAGGGAAAAAGTGGGAACCAATTTAGAATGATTAGTCCAAATCAGTTGTTAGCCAATGTGGAAATGTCCAAATAGAATGGGAAATTGTTCTTTTAAGATATATTGAAATTCTGAAAAATTTTGTTTAAACTACTGGAAGGATCAGAGTATATTTAATATACATTAATCCCAATATGCTATGAAAAATAAATTGAAGACTAGGAAATGATGGTTGCAGGGTTAAAGAATCTTGCTTAGGAGCTAAAAAACTTGAGAGGAAGAAAAATCCATTTTTGCATTATTTGACACAAAATGTAATGCTAAAATCAGTTGATTATTTAAAAATAACTATTGAGCCTTGTGTTATCCAAACAGGAATCCACATATAATGTTCAGTGTTCAAATCATAGCTTAACTTTTATAATCTTTGAAAAATTTCATACAAAATGAAGCAAACAAATGTATGCCCTCAAATTTCTTTATGTCACAGTTGACTATGATATGTGACCATATGTGAATACCACATGCAAAGCAAGTATCCTACTTTCTGTACTGTCTCTCAAGTCCTGGCATTTTAACGAACCAGGCACTATGTGGTACGGGGGATATATCCAACTTTCTTTGGAATGCATTCAGGACAATACATTAATTCTAGTGCTTGTTGTTATCAGAACAATCCATGACTAGTTTATTTGTTTAAAATGAAAACAATTAGTTTTAGTTTATTTATTTACTTACCAACTTAAAAAATATTGATTTCTTTCAAATATTGTCAATTATAAATGAAATTGTTGTGAAAACCCATGTAGATAATTTTTTGGTGGACATAACATTTGGATCAAGTTAAAGATATGAAATTGGCATATTTTCAATTAAAACTAGATGACTGAGCATAAGTTAAATTTTTATTTTTGTCTAGACTCTTACTAAAATGATAGAGAAAGTGCATTTAAAAATTTAATAAATTAGGGGGAAGAGTTGTGGCACAAGTGGTAGGTTGTTTGCCTTGCATGCAGATAAGCTAGAATGGACTGCAGTTTGATTCCCTGCCGTCCCATATTGTCCCCCAAGCCAGTAGCGATTTTTGAGAGCAAAGCCAGGAGTAACCCCCAGGGCATGACTGGGTGTGGCCCAAAAAGCAAAGAAAGTAATTCTCAACTGTAAAATAGGGTATGGCATATCAATATTCTAAAATGTTAATCAGAACTAAGTACCCAGGAAAAAGGTAGCCAAATGGAAAATGGCCTATATATTGAGGAAACCTAAAATTTAAATGCCTCTCAATGGGAAGCCAACTAATTCAAAAAGAAGTATTCTACTTTAAATATAATATTTGAAAATAAGCTCACTAGGTATATAAAAGTGATTTGCTGAAGTCCCGTGTAAAGAACACTTAGATCTTCCTAGCAATTAGAGAAAAAGATATGACCTCACCTATCATGTTGAATGAGAAATGTTTTCTCTCCAATATGATAGTGGAGATGGATAGATTCATGTCTCAAGAACAAAAGACATGTTGCTGGAGCAATAGGACAGTGCATAAGAGTATGCGTCTTGCATGCAGCTGACCCTAGTTTAATTCCTGGCATTGCATATGGTACCCAAGCCTGCAAGAAACGATTTCTGAATTAAGAGTCAAGAGTAAGCCCTAAGTGCCGCTACATAAGGCATAGTTAACATATTTTTTTTGTTGTTTTTTTTTTATGTTTTATAGCTCATTGTTTGTTTGGGGTTACATCTGCTGGTGCTCAGGGCTTACTCCTGGCTTCATGCATAGGAATTACATTAATAGTGCTCAGGCAGTCATATTGAATGCTAGGGATACAATTCCTGTGGCTCTTATGAAAGAAAGTGTCCTACCTTTTACTTCAACACTAGAGTTTAAGTATGACTTGTGATGTACTTAAATCAAGAGTAAGAATACAAGTTTTCTTATTTAATAGTGAGATGCTTAAGTTCCTTCCTCAATTTCAGTAATGCTTATTACTAGGTTTGTTATTTTTTTCCAGAAAATATATTGTAAAACTCTAATACGGGAAGTTCAGCAACTCAAAGAATCAAATTAAACCAAATTTTTGCCATCTGTAACCCACCATCTAAAAACTGAGTTATTGTGTGATAAATCTTGGTTAGCAAGTCCAGTATCTAAAGAAACTTATGTTTATATAAATGAACTGTGAAGTGCGACCAAGTTGAGGGGGGGCATTCTAAAAATAATATAAAACAAGTGTATTAAAATAGGAACTTAAGATAAATAGAGATTACAAAACAAAAATAGCAACAAATAAATAGCATTTTCAGAGACTGACATAATATATTCTTAAATAAGAACAATATCCTATTGAAAATAAAATAATATTCAAAGATTAAACAACTCTTAGAAGATAGGATGTATAACCACCACCTTTAAAAGTAAGCAATCAACTGAAATAAAAAACCTGTATAAAATACTTTTCCAAGCATACCCATGTAGATAATTAGTGAAAAAGTATTTTAAAACTCTGATAATCAACTCATAATGACTAGGATAAAATTAAATGGATTTTAAGAATGAAAGGGAAATTGGATGAGAGAAAAACACCAAGAATATTAAGTACACAGAAAGATAGTTTTATGGGTTAAGCACTTAAATTGTATATGGCTGACCAAGGTTTGATACCTAGTACCACATATGAACCCCTGAACACTGCCAGAAGTGACTCCTGAAAACAAAGCCAGGAACATAGATTGAGCACAGATGGATGTGAAAGAAGAAAAGGTGATTAAAAAAGATTATTTAGAGACTTGGTGGACAGTAATAGGTCTGCCTGTGAGTGGAAGTACAAAGACTGAAATAGACCTCATTAAAATTTGTCAGAAAATTTTATAGCACTAGACAAAGAGCATTATCAGGTTTCCATAAAAAAGATTAAAAGCATACTTTTTGCTTCAGAAATCCAAATGGTATTAGTCTACTCAACAGCAAGACTTGAATATGGGGAAAAAAATCAGTAATGTTGACTAAATTATTGTAATAAAAATTGTTGTGCCTAGAATAAGGTTTATCAAGCAAGTATATGTTAGGAAAATTTAATTTCAGATATTCTTGTTTCTGAATAAAAATTTATGAATGGGTAAAAAGATCTCTGGGTTAGGATTACAGAACTGTATAATAAAGGAAAGAGAGGGTATACAGAAAAGAGAGAGAAGGTGAAAGAAAGGAGAAAATCAGTAAAAAGGTATCTTAGAATTAAGTTTGAGAACTGCAAGTTATTAACTTTATAACAAAACTAGAGAAGTTTTAGTTTGCTTTGTTGCTTATTTTGGCTGGGTACACATATCTAGCTTGTTCAGGGCTTTGTTCTGATTCTGTTCTCAGAAGTCACTGCTGGTATTGCTCTGGGCTCCATATAAGGATTGAATTAGATTCTGCTTCTTTTTACAAGGCGAGTGCTTTACCCTTTGAATTATTTCTCTGACCCTAGAACATATAGTTCAAGACAGAGTTAAAGATGGACAGAGAGTTTCTAAAATTAAGTATCTGATAAAAATTAGACCTTTAGATTGCCAGATCAGTTTGAATACATTCAATAAATTTTATAATCCTGTTGGAAGCCTTATGGATGAATGACAAGCAGAAATATTAGAAAATGTCAACAAATATAAGTACGCAGTTATGAATTATAGGTAAAATAATGCTGTGTAAGAAAAAGCATGAAAACAAAGGATCCTGATGGTTTGACTCTGAGTAATAATAGGTCTATGAACTGAGATAGAATACTAATTATGCCACTGATTTTTGTAAGTATTTAATAGTGACAGAACTTTACTAGTATATTTATGGAAACGTAATATATTAATTTAAATATTATTAAATGGATTGGAAATGTGTGTGATAGAAATCAACAGTATGAGAAAGATTGAATTAGAATTATTCATCTTCCCATAGGATTGTATACATACATGTCAAAATTGAAAGTCAACCTATAGTACTATAAGGATTGCAATATCTGACACATATCATCTTTATTCTATTGTAACTCTTTTATTATTTTGTCTTTCAACATACAGATATAAACTCAGTATTCTCAAGAAGGCAGTTCTGTCTTGAAATAAAAATTGTTATTTAGTGAAATGTGCCAAACAGCAGAAACTATTATATATGAGAGGTTGAGATAGAATACACTAGGTAGGGCACTTGTTATATAACTGGCAACCCCCCAATTCCAACCTTGGTACCCCATATTGTCCCCAAAATCTCTCTAAAAGTGACACTTGAGTACAGATCATAGCATGTCTTGCAGAGCCAGTGGGATTTCGATGAATTCACTTCAGGGAGAGTGGGTTGCCCGGACCCTCTTTTGGAAAAATATGAAATATGAAATAAATGAAGCCACACAGCGCATATGCGGTCAACACGTCTTCTGGCAGGAGTGAGACAAGTTTATTTTCCAAACAGGGATTTTTATAGGGGTACGCCAGTCCCAGGTGCAGAGAATATTTACAATAACAAGGCAAGGTTAATTGCAAAAGAAAAAGTAACACTTAGGGCAGCTTTTAACAACCAACCTCAAATGCAAAACAGGGCTTAGGAGGAGGTAAGAAATAGCTAGAAACTTGATCTTCCTGAGCTGGGCTCCATTGTTTTGAGGGTCAAGCACAGGAAGAAGCCAAATCTTCTAAAATGTGTGTTCCTACTTTCTGAGCAGAGTCAATTTCGCCCTTGTTTACCAGAAACTTCAACTGCAAGGATATATTTGAAAAAGAGATATTGTCTGAACTTTTAGGGTTATATATCCATAAAGGGGTTCTCTTAGTAATCTTTGGTGCTGGAATTCTGAGCCAAATTATTTGATAGAGGCCACAATTTTGCCGGAGATAATGCCAAGCATCTCTTCAGAAATTCCTCAACTATCCACACCGGGGAAAAAGGGGTCCACAGAGGGCCTTTTGAGGAACCCAGTGGGGAATATTGCATTCTTTCCAACAGGAAAATCTAAGGATACCTCTGATTTAGGGGCTGAATTCCCCTAAAGGTTTATGATGCTGTGGCAGTGACCCCAAGCAAACAGACCAAAAAGAAAAAAATAAGATTTGAGGACCAGATAAAAGGACAGAGGTAACAGGCACATGTATAATTTGTCCCTGGCACCACGTGATACCACCATCTCAAAATCCATACTGGTGAATAGGTAATCCCAGCATAATAAGGGCCAGAGTATGACATCCACCTAGTCTTCTGAGACCAAAAATAAAATGATGTGATAATTAAATATAATGCATCTAGCATGTTAAAACAAAAAGCTAAGTGAAACAACAAAACTGTCATGGATTATATATGTTGTCCTTTCTTACTTGCTAAGATAAAATGGTACTTTTTTGTTATTATAAACAAATATCCCTCCTTAGAGCATGAACATATGATATAATAAGCTAATGAATATGAATCTCGTTGCTTTCCTCTCCTTTGTTATAGCTTCTGGAGTGGGAATCAGCATATGAAATATGATCTCCCATTGAATGCCATCTATTTTTATAAATTCATATGAACTTATGTTATTTGAAGACATATTTCAATATGGAAAATTTTATCTGGAAGAAATATTCAAATGGAACAAAAGGATGCTACTTGCTTCCAATTTCAGATTAGATGGAACCCATCCATTCCAATTTATTGTCATATATACTTATCCAGAGTAGGAATTTTTAGATAATAGCAATTTTGTTCCTTGGGCTCAAGGATAGAAAAACTAAAGGTAATTGATTGATACCACTTGCAATCAGCCTTTTCTACTACCCATTCATGAATAAATGTGTTCACTATTTTAAAGAAAAGTTATGATGAACCAGGAGAATGGGTTATACTAAATGAAATAATGCTTAAATTTTCTCACAGAGGTATTTCTCCAATAAGTAGATCTAAGCAATTATCTCAATTGTAGTTCCAGTAGACTGTGTATTTACAGATATTTTTCCTATTCTTTATAAATTATAAGTCTGACTAAAAGACTGATCACTAAAATATTTTACTAGTAAACATATAGATTGTTGCAAGTCTCTAAACAAAGACTCTAACTTTATCATCTCTCTGTACAAATTAACACATCATTTCTCTAAGAATATTTCTGTCTATGATCAACTAATTTTTGCTCAGAATTTAAAAACCCACATCATAAAAAATAAAATTTCTTAATTATAACATGATATCTCTGGGAGCAATATATTTCTATCATTTACCTGTTTCCATGGTATCCAGCAAAATCTTAGCACATTTGCTTGACTTGATAATGTTAGCTAAAAATGCAATTGCATTAACTTGAAATAATATCTTTTGTTAGATGATTATGTCTAATATTCTTCACTCCTCTAATGACCCTTTCTTTTTACCCACATTTTAAATTTGTTATAAATCTTACATCTATTATACATGTCTTTCCATTTATTCATTTATCCATCCATAATATACATTTAAATATATATAATATGAGTTTTTCTTCTGCAGGAAGTGCAAAATGCAATGAAATTACCCAAGTAAATATTATTTAAAATGAATTCATTGGGTCAAAATTTTGAAAAGTCAATTTGCTTAAAAGGGACACTTTAGTTGTAATTTGATCAGATATTAGATTGCTTCTCTGTAATATAGATGTAAAAGAATTTATAACCAATATTTAGAATGTAACAGAAAGATAAACATCTCTGCAGTAACTATTAGACCCATATTTTATGGTCTTTACCAAAGTATCGATGTATATAATTAGAAAGTATAAAAAACGTAAATTGTGGAAGTTTTTCAATCTTCATTCCTCATTTAAGTTTATTTTTTTTGCAATTATAAAAACACATAGATGGCTTGAATGTTAGTTATAGCAAGTTTACTTGCTGCCTTTCTAGCAATTTATGTCAATTCTCTTATGGTTCTTATTAGTAATCCAAAGAAAAATTACTTCAGAGGGCAGTAGTTAGAAACTGTAGTCAATTTCATTATACTTTTGTTGTTACCTCCCTCATATCGCAGAGTATGATTATAGCAATTAAATATTATGTACTTCAATATTTTTTCATGTCACAAAATTATATTTTCAGATATTTACATTGGTAAATGGCACTCTAGGTATTCTAGAAGTGAATTCTTATCACATCTACCTTAATAGGATTTCAATAATGTGGAAAGAAATAGTTCAAAGAATTTGAATAAATTTTCTAAATAGGATATTTCAATTATGTTAGATATGTAGGCAGTTCGCGTCTGGAATGACACAAATATGATACCCAAAATAAAGGGATAAGTAACTCAGAATTATTAAAACAAATTGTAATTCTTAAAGTCCCAGAAACCCAGGGACATTTAAATTAAAAAATATACCATAGACTTAAATAATATAACACATAATGTATGATTTGCTGTTTAGTCATCTATAAAGTGCTGGTAGTCCCTAGTGTTCTCTATCTTATTTTACTACATTAAATGTGTATTTTTAAATTTCTTTTTAATTACATCTCATATGTATTCTTATATCCCTCAATATTTTTTATATAAATCACATATTCTATCCTAAGAAAATATTTTGAAAGGAGCCGGAGAGATAGCACATTGGTACAAGCAACCAACCCAGGACTGTCAGCGGTTTGAATCTGGGCACCCCACATGTATGGTCCCCGGTACCTGCCAATAGCAATTTTTGAATGCAGAGCCAGAAGTAACCCCTGAGCACCACTGGGTGTGACCCAAAAATTAAAAACAAATAGTTTGAAAGTATAAAGAAGTTAATATTTTATTATATTATTCTATGTACATATTTGGGGGTTTAAAATTAGAGAAGCCTAGGCCATTCAAAGATTCTAGAGCATAGAGCTCCCAGATTTTATTAGTGAAGAGTATAGTTAGTTGCCCCAAGACCCCCGAACACTACGTGGAGACCTTGGAGACAACAATAAAACACAACTAACTTTTCAGGCATTAGAACAGTTCTTGGTCTCTAATCACTTTGAAACTTAAACTTTACTAATGCAAAATGGTGTAGAAAGGATAAGAAATTATTTTTCAGTAAGAAAAGATAACAAGGATGGGGATAAAACTTGTAAAGTCAATAAAGATTCACTTAAGATACAGATTAAGAGTCTTACATAAGGAAAGATGCTTTCTATACATGCTTATATACATGTATTTATGTACAAGTTTATAATTTAAATTTTAAAGATAATAATATATAGTTGTTAATGATTTCTGGTTGTAGGTATTTCCAGGGACAATACTTTCTTTATTGGTCAAATATTGAAGAATATAGTTGTTTTTTTTTAAATTATTAAAGTACCATGATTTATGAAGTCATTTATTTATTTTCACTTGTATAGCTGATATTTCACTCACTATAATTTGGATTTCTCTAATAAGTGAAATGAGCATGTTTTTATTATACCTAATAACCATCCATTCATCTTTCTCATAGAGCAGTTTATTCATTTCTTCTCCACATTTATCAATGAATTTTTATAACTAGGGAGTTGATTTTGTGTGTGTGTCTGTGTGTGTGTGTGTGTGTGTGTGTGTTTGTGTATTTTTGAATCACACCCAATGGATCTCAACAGTTACTCCTGGCTCTGAACTCAGAAATAACTCCTGGCATGGGGGAGGGGGACATATGAGACACTGGGATTCAAACCACTTTCCATCCTGGATCAGCTGTGTGCAGGGCAAATGCCCTACTGCTGTGTTATCTGTTAGGCCTCTGGGAATTGATTTTTGTGAGTACAGTATATATTCTGGAATTCAAACCTTTATCTAATGTGTTAAGTTCAAATTCTCCCATTCAGTATTTTTATCTTTATCCTGGGTTTCTTTTGCTACACAGAAACATTTTGTTATTCAATATTATTTGCTTAGTTTTGATTCTGTAGGCTTTACAAATGTCATATCATTAAAAACTCCTTTGATATGGTGCCTATATTCTGCCTATATTTTCTTAAATGTACTTTTTCTATTAAGGTATGACTATAATGAGATAGCATGGAAGTAAGGCGTTTGCCTTTCATGCAAAAGGTCATCGGTTCGAATCCCGGTGCCCCATATGGTCCCTCGTGCCTGCCAGGAGCAATTTCTGAGCATGGAGCCAGGAGTAACCCCTGAGCACTGCCGGGTGTGACCCCCCCCCAAAAAAAAGTATTACTATAAGGACTTTGATCCACATTGAGTTGACATTGTGTAAGGTGTGAGATATGCATCCAGTTACATTTCTTTCCCAAACCATATGTTGAAGAGCCTGTCTTTATTCCACTTCATGCTTATAGCTCTTTTTTTTTTTTTTTTCAAAAATTAACTGACCATTTATATGGGGATTTGACCTTAGATATTCTATTCTGAACCATTGATCATAAATACTTTTTATTCCAACTAAATGTCACTTTGATTACTACTATATGTAGAATATCTAAGTTAGGTAATAAGATGCTTCTCAGTTTATTCTTTTGAGTCTGATCTTGTTAACTGGAATCTTTTATGAATCCAAAAACACTTAATAATGGTTTGCTCTAAGTCTATTTCTTTTTTTATTATCTTTATTTAAACACCGTGGTTATAAATATAATTGTACTTGTATGATTACAGTCATGTAAAGAGCACCCCCCTTCACCAGTGTAGTATTCCCACCACCAATTACCCAGAACTACCTACTCGTCAACCCACCCACACCTGTACACGTGACAGGCTTTCTTTTTCCCTCATTCATTCACATTGCTATGATAATTTTCAGTGTAGTTATTTCTCTAAGTGCACTTATCACTCTATGTGGTGAGCTTGCCATCATGGGCTGAACTTACATGGGAAGTTGGGGGGAAATAAGGGTTGGGACTAAGACAATAAAATCTTAGAAATGAGCTTTGTGGGGCAGTGTTAGGTCACCTAAGTCTATTTCTTAAGGTCTTTGTTTTTTGTTTTGTTTTGTTTTTTTAGTGTTTTGAAGTTTTATGGTGTAAGTTTCTCACTTCTTTTGTTAAGCTAATTATTAGGTACTTGATTTTTTTTAATGGTACATACTCTTTGATCACTTTCTCCTTGAACTCATTCTTTGTATATTGAAATACAACCCATTTTTGTGTATTGAATTTGTAGATGAGCACTTTGCTATACTTGTCTAGTTTTTCTAGAAACTTTGTTGTGGACTCCATAGGATCTTCATCATTGCAATATCATCAAGTCACCAAGCAAATAGTGAAACTTTGACTTTCCTTCTTTCGACTTAGATATCTTCAATTTCTTTTTCTTGCTTGACTGCTATTGATAGGATTTCTAATAAAATGTTGAATAATAGTGGAAACAGTGAACATAGTTGCCTTTTGCCTTATCTCAACAAGAATGCTTTCATTTTCTTCACAATTAAAAATAATACTGGCACTCTTTCCAGACAAAATGCATACAGAGTAAGGAAGACCTAAAATTCAAGAGCCATATGAATTATGGCTAAGGTGGAATCAGCAAGCACAGAAAGCATCCAAGAGGTTGGAATAATATTGGTGGCATGCATCACCACAAGATCAACTTTGACAAATACATATCCGGGTTACTTTAGGAAAGTAGTGATAAAACATTATCACTTAAAGAGAAATCAAAGTTTCTGTTCAAGTGTAAATCTTGACAAACTATAGAAGTTGATCAGTGAACAGTCACAGATTAATGCTGCCAAAAACAAGACTGGAGCAGCTCCTATCATTGATGTAGTGCAAATGGACTACTACAAAACTTTGGGAAAGGCTCTGATTTCTTGGCGCCCCAGAAGGACACTGAGGTCTGAGGGGATCTCTTCCTGCTTCTGTCTGTCCTGATTTCTTGGACCTCTCCCTTGAGAACAGAGCCCTGGGAAGCAAACCCAGAAATCATTGCACTCTGAAGCCACCAGCGAGCCAATGAGTGAGTAAGATCTTGCCGGGTGCAGAGCTT
>PVKC010031808.1:0-14421 GCA_004027635.1 Crocidura indochinensis | reverse complement strand
ATTTTAGCCCTCTCAGTTCCTAATTAATGTTAAATATTAGAGTAACTCTTTGAGCACTAACTTCCTTATTTGTTCCTCAGGTATATGTGGATCAAGTTGATGAAGATATAGTAGCAATAACAAGACATTCACCTAGTATCCATCAGTCAGTTGTGGCTGTGTCTAGAACTGCTTTCAGGAATCCCAAGACTTCGTTTTACAGCAAGGAAGTTCCTCAAATGTGCATCCCTGGTAATGCAATTTAAAAATTATTACTGAGGGGCCAGAGAGATAGCATGGAGGTAGGGCATTTGCCTTGCATGCAGAAGGGCGGTGGTTTGAATCCTGGCATCCCATATGGTCCCACAAGCCTGTCAGGAGTGATTTCAGAGCATAGAGCCAGGAGTAGCCCCTGAGCGTTGCCGGGTGTGACCCAAAAACCAAAAAATAAAATAAAATAAATAAAAATTTTTACTGAGGGACTAGAGTGTTAGTATATTGGGTAAGGCACTTACTTGCCTTGCACACAGCTAACCCAGGTTCAATCATTGACAACCCATATAGTCCCACTAACTTACTGGGAATGATCTCTGAGTGCCAGAAGTAAGCTCTGAGCACCAAAGGCTGTAGCCACCCCCCCCCCCCGAAAAAAAAAGACAATAAGCTTTCTTTGTAAGCCCCTCCAAAAATAAAACAAAAGGTTATTACTGTGATTATATTATTATATTAGATTTTATTATAGTAAACTGTTGTATGACATTTATAATAATGCCATAAAAGTACAGATCTAATTAAGAAAAGGATTAGAAATTTGAGATCACCCAAATCCTGGACAGAAATATTCTAAATTTCTAATATTCTAAATTTTCCTTCTCCCCTAAACTCTGTACACATTTGGTTGCGGTTCTTGAGATGTTCACACATTCAACCACAGTGCTCATTAGGATTCACACTCCTTTAGTTGCAATAAGAGAAAATACAGGAGTTAAGGCACTTGCTTTGCAAGTGCAAACCCTGTTTAATCTGCTTGCACCACATAAATTCCACAAATACTACCATGAGTAAGTCCTGAGCATAGTCATATCTGGCCCCCCAAAAAAACAAACAGAAATGGGAGTTGTTTAGGGAAACATCATATATGTAGAAAAAAAGATAAGAAGGGGCCCAGAGAGAGATAATATAGGGGTTGTGGCACTTTCCTTGCAAATGGTTGACCCTGGTTTTGCACTCAGGAATTACTCCTGGTAAAGAGGAACCAACTATATGGAGAGCCAGGGATTGGCCCTGATTGATTGATCACATGGAAGAAGCACCCTATCTGCTATATATTTTTTCAGCTCAATTTTGTATTTTTTTTGTCAATTGGTATTTTATATTCAGTCTTACGTTTAATGATTTTTATGATTAATGGTTTATAACATCTTCTAATTTCAAATGGTTGAAATAAGGGATTTTATTCCAGGCAAAATTGAAGAAGTAGTTCTTGAAGCTAGAACTATGGAGAGAAACACAAACCCTTACAAGAAGGATGAAAATTCAATCAATGGGATGCCAAATCTCACAGTAGAAATTAGAGAACATATCCAAGTATGTGGGACTTTCTTGTTCTATGTTTAACATTTTTATGACACTAGAATTATTTTTGAACGATTTCATATTTTTTCTAAGCTTCACGAGAGCAAAATTGTCAAACAAGCTGGAGTTGTAACGAAAGGACCCAATGAATTTATTCAAGAAATAGAATTTGAAAATTTGTCTCCGGGAAGCGTTATTGTCTTCAGGTAAGTTCATTAAGTTATGACTGATGACTTGACATATAATCAAGTGATTTGTGTAGCCTGTTCATTTTAAGTCAATCATTTCTAAAAAGTATTCTTTCATTAATGTTTTCAGAGTTAGTCTTGACCCACATGCACAAGTCGCTGTTGGAATTCTTCGAAATCATCTGACTCAATTTAGCCCTCATTTTAAATCTGGGAGTCTTGCTGTCGATAATGCAGATCCTATATTAAAAATTCCATTTGCTTCGTAAGTATAATTCACTATATATACTTGCTACTCTAATAACCAATATGTGACACTAGTCAGATTTAAGCAGTTGCCTGGATCCTACGCATACTCTATGTTATTTATCAATTCCTTACTGTCTAAGGGCCATCAGTAGCAACTATATATTGTTAACATTGTGCCCTATTGTTTTATTATTTGTTCATGTATGTCCAAATTACTCTCTCCACTCAAGTACCCTCTATATATAATATATTACATACATGAATCTACACATATGTATTTACACACATTTGCACACAATTATTCCAAACTATTTAAGATTAATAGATAACACCTTGTGTCATTAGGGGATAGGTAGTTCTGGCTGTACTCAAGAGTTCTCCTAGTTCTGGGGCCAGAAAGATAGCATGGAGGTAAGGTATTTGCCTTTCATGTAGACGGTCATTGGTTCGAGTTCTGACATCCCATATGGTCCCCCAAGCCTGCCAGGAGCGATTTCTGAGTGTGGAACCAGGAGTAACCCTGAGCGCTGCCAGGTGTGACCCAAAAACCAAAGAAAAAGAGTTCTCCTAGTTTTTTTTTTTTTGGTTTTTGGGTCACACCCGGCAGTGCTCAGGGATTACTCCTGGCTCCATGCTCAGAAATTGCTCCTGGCAAGCACGGGGGACCATATGGGGCACCGGGATTCGAACCGATGACCTTTTGCATGAAAGGCAAACGCCTTACCTCCATGCTATCTCCCGGGCCCCGAGTTCTCCTAGTTTGAAGCTCAGAAATTTCTTCTGACAAAGCTTAGGAGACCCATGCAGTGCCAGAAATTTAAACTAATTTAAATTTAAATTTAATTTTAATTTTAATTTAAACTAGTGTTGTGCATGGCAAGTATCTTATTTTCTGTATTGTCTGTCTGGCCTGTTATATTTTTTAATACCAACTTATCATCCTATATTACAGCTATACCATAATTTATTTAATCTAGTTCCTTTATTTTTGGTCATTTAGATGGCTTTCCAATATCTCCTGTTGCATATATCTTTAGGCAATCATACTTTGTAAATCCTAATGTTCCCTTAGTATCAGGTATATTAGTACCATATATATTAATTCCAGACTCAACACTGTCAATGTGATTTTTGTCTCTTTTTTTTTGTTTGTTTTTAGGGTTTTTTTTGGGGGGGTGAGGAAGGGAATTTAGGGCTACACCGAATAATTAAGGGGCTCCTCCTTTCTCTTTGCTCAGAATTGTTCAATCCCTAGCAATGTTCAATGGGTCATATGTTATGCTGGGCATTTAAGCTAGACTTAAGTGTATGTAATGCAAGCATCTTACCTCTTAGGCATTCTATAGTCCTTGCTAGTGTTATAATTGACAAATTATTTAATCTTTCACCATCCGTTTCCTCATTTGGAAAATGAAACTTACAATAGTACTTCTTCTTAGATTTTGTAGGAATTAAATAAAATAATGATTACTAGGGGTCAGAGAGATAGCACAACAGTAGGGCATTTGCCTTGCAAGCGGTTGACTCAAAACCGACTGTGGTTCGAATCCTGGCATCCTGTATGGTCCCCCAAGCCTGCCTGGAGTGATTTCTGAGCATAGAGCCAAGAGTAACCACTGAACGCTGCCAGGTGTGCCCCCACAAAAAAAAAAAAAAAAGATTACTAAACCCTAACACAATAATGTATGGCATATAATAAAATTCAGTGTTTTTTTTAATTCAGTGTTAAAAAAATAAAAAATAAAATTCAGTGTTTATTTGCTATCACTAATATTAGGGTAAATTTCAGAAATAGTTTTTCTATGAACTCTTTCCATGTATTTAAAGCTTTAAATATTTCCAAATCCTTTCCAGAAAGATTATCCTAATATTTTCTGCTCTGTATAAGAAATCCCATTACCCCATGTTCTCATCAAATCTAAACATATATTATTATAATATTAATATTATAATGTAATATATAATATAATGCTTAAGAATTTGGAACCAGACTATTTTGATTTGATTTTTGTTTGTTTGTTTGTTTGTTTTTGGGCCACACCCGCTGACACTCAGGGGTTACTCCTGGCTATTTGCTCAGAAGTCGCTCCTGGCAGGCATGGGGGACCATATGGGGAACCGGGGGATCGAACCGCGGTCCGTCCTAGGTTAGCACAAGGCAAGGCAGGCACCTTACCTCCAGCGCCACCGCCCGGCCCCCGGATTTGATTCTTAATGTACCACTTTGGCTAAGTGACCTCTATTATAAAGTTGGAAGAATGATCAGTTTTTACTTTGAGACCAGAGCAATAGCACAGTGGATAGGGTGTTTCCCTTACCTGGAGCAAACCCAGGTTCAATCCCCAGCAACCCATATGGTCCCCTGAGCCCTCAAGGAGTGCTTTCTGATCACAGAGCCAGGAGTAACGCCTGAGCATTTCCCCCCAAAATAATTATTTACTTGAAACATTTAAAAACAGCAATTGACACAGAGGAATGTTGATCCAAACAAATGACAGTGCACCTTCAAAAGACTGCTCCTTGGATAGTGTTATTATATTTAAGATAATTATGTCTCACAGAAGAAACATAGTATCTCACAAAAGAATTGTGTCTCACTGAAGACCATACAACGGTGGATAAAAAATAAGATCAGGCTAAAAGAAAGGTTAAAAGAATACAAATTTTGGAGGCTGGAGTGATAGCACAGAGGTCAGGCGTTTTCCTTGCATGCAGCCAACACAGGTTTGAATTCTGGCATCCCATATGGTCCCTGAGCCTGCCAGGAACGACTTCTGAACACAGAGCCAGGAGTAACTCCTGAGCAAAAACAGGTGTGACCAAAAATAAAAGAATACAAATTTTAAGAAAGGTTAAAAAGAAAACAAATAAAAGAACTAAGAACCCTAAGATCTTTCCAGCATGCTTTTATTTATTTAACTAGTTTATTTATTTATTACATTTATTTGTCTTATCATTTGTTGCTTATAATGTATGTTTGTATAATATATAACATAATAAGATATTAGAAAATTGTTTTTTGGGGGCCCGGGAGATAGCATGGAGGTGAGGCATTTGCCTTTCATGCAAAAGGTCATCGGTTCGAATCCCGGGGCCCCATATGGTCCCCCGTGCCTGCCAGGAGCAATTTCTGAGCACGAAGCCAGGAGTAACCCCTGAGCACTGCCGGGTGTGACCCAAAAACCAAAAAAAAAAAAATTGTTTTTTAATACATATTCTAGGGTCAGAAACATTTTTAGGGGGGGTCACACTGGCAGCACTTAGGGGTTCTTCTGACTCTGCACTCAGGAATCACACCTGGCAGGCTCTGGGGAACCATATGGAATGCCAGGGATCAAACCCAGGATGGCCTACTACAAGGCAAATGCCCTCCATGCTGTGCTATCACTCCGGCATCAACATTTTTTTTTAAATACATTGCTTGCCTTGCATGGTGCCAAGCCCAGTTTGATCTTGGTACCACATGCCATCCTCCCAACAGATATAACTCCTGAACAGAGAACTAGAAGTAAGCCAAGAGTACTGTTAGGTATGGCCTTCAAACGATAGATAGATAGATAGATAGATAGATAGATAGATAGATAGATAGATAGATAGATAGATAGATAGATAGATAGATAGATAGGGGGCTGGGCGGTGGCGCTGGAGGTAAGGTGTCTGCCTTGCCTGTGCTAGCCTAGGACGGACCGCGGTTCTATTCCCCAGTTTCTCATATGGTCCCCCAAGCCAGGAGCGACTTCTGAGCACATAGCCAGGAGTAACCCCTGAGCGTCACTGGTTGTGGTCCAAAAACCAAAAAGATAGATAGATAGATAGATAGATAGATAGATAGATAGATAGATAGATAGATAGATAGATAGATAGATAGATAGACAGACAGACAGGCAGGCAGGCAGACAGATAGACAGATAGATAGATATATGATAGATAAATTTCTAAGATATCCTATGGTTATATTCCAATTTTTGTCTTTAGTTTTAATGATGACAGATAAATTACCAGTATACTTACAGTTGCATTTATTTTCTAATTCTTAGTATTGCTTCTAAGTTAACTTTGGCTGAGGTGAACCAGGTACTTTACCGATGTGAATCGGAAGAACAGGAAGATGGAGGAGGCTGCTATAACATACCAAATTGGTCATCTCTTAAATATGCAGGACTGCAAGGTAGGAAAATATAAGAATAATTAAGCATCTTGGGGTGTCATATGTTGTTTTACTTGAAGAAATTGAATGCTAGACTTTCCTCCTCTTTTATTTGGTGATGGTTGAAGTTCTTCTTTGTTGTTTTAAAATAGAAAGGAGAGGTCAGATAGGTGCTTGCCTTGCACTCAGTTGACCTAGGTTCCATCCGTGGCATCCCATATGGTCCTCCCAGCACCACCAGGAGTAAGTGACCAGGGTTAACTGGTAATGAACTGACCTGGTCAAAGGTAAATAGACTGATTAGGAGTAACTGTGTGGATCATTGGATGTGGCTCAAAAAAAAAAATCCAAAATAAAATAAAATGGAAAGGAAATTCATATGGATTAGTCCTGAATCTGGGAGAGGTATGCATTCCACCCTACCCCACAGACAGGCTTTGGGGAGTGGGGTTGAGGAAAAAGTCCTAGAGTTGTCCACAATCTTTTTTCTCTGCAGGGAATTGTAGTACTGGCTCTTGAGGGGGGCAGGAGAGGCAGGGCAGTGGGGAGAAGGGGCAATAGTCAGGAAATGACATCTGCATATGTCTTTTCCTGTCTATGCCCTAATTTGTTCTTTATTAAAAAAAAAAAAAGGTGAAGGGGCCCGGGAGATAGCATGGAGGTAAGGCGTTTGCCTTTCATGTAAAAGGTCATCGATTCAAATCCCGGTGCCCCATATGGTCCCCCGTGCCTGCCAGGAGCAATTTCTGAGCATGGAGCCAGGAGTAACCCCTGAGCATTGCCAGGTGTGACCCAAAAACCAAAAAAAAAAAAAATGGTGAATAGTGTCTAATACACAAACTCTTGTTGTAATAAAATGAGATCATTTTTTTTCCACAAATGGGATTAGTGTATTAATTATCTTTCCTTTTTTTTTTCTAAGTGGAGTATTTTGTGTTATAAAGGGAATTTAGAGTAACATTATGTGGAATAGTTGTAAAGTGGGATATTGGAATTATATCTCTTTGATAATATTTTCTTATATTTTTTCTCCACACCTGCCACTTCTTATTTATGTGTGTGTGTGTGTGTGTGTGTGTGTGTGTGTGTGAGTGTGTGTGTGTGTGTGAGCTTCACCTTAGAGTGCTTAGAGACTATTCCTAGTGGTGCTTTGGAGACTCTGGTTCATGTGGTACTGAGAATCAGACCTGAGTCTTGCAGCATATTGAACTCTCTCTAATCCTGTTCTCTTCTTTAAATTTAGATTTTAATATGGGGGATTTGGTATGCCACACATGTGTCCTTGGTTCATGTAGTACTCGTGTAGCATTCCTCCTTTTCACTCCATTTTATTTTTCTGTCATGTAGCCTATTGTTTTCAAAGTGGAAAGTCCCACAGAGAAAATGTATGCCCCGGAGGCAAGCAGGTGGGAGAGGGTGGGAGGGCAACTGGGGACATTGGTGGTTGAATTGTGCACAGGTGAAGAGTGTTGTACCTTGTATGACTGAGACTCAATTATGAACAACTTTATATCTATAGAGAAGAACAATTATATTATGAACAATCTTATAACCATGATGTTTAAATTAAAAACAAATAAATAAAACACAAAAAATTGGTGCCAGAGAGATAGCACGATAGGGTATTTGTCTTGCATGCAACCGATCCAGGATAGATGATGGTTCGAATCCCAGCATCCCATATGGTCCCCTGTAACTACCAGGAGTGATTTCTGAGCACAGAAGCAGGAGTAACTCCTGAGTGGTGCCGGGTCTGACGCCAAAACAAAACAAAACAAAACAAAAACACTTAAATTTAGTAATAATAATAATATGGCTATTATTATAGTCTCAGAAGGTTGGAATCTTGTAAAGTTCTACCTCAACACCTGTGCTATCCTCAGTTGAGTACCTTGGCTCATCCATAGAAAGTGTCACCCATGGTGGACAATGTGTCCTTTGTATATGCAGTCCTTGGGTCTGTTTACCCCCAAGTAATTAGAGACAGCAATAACCCAAAACCTGATGGGAACATCAGGTCTTTACCAATAATGTAACAGGATCTCTTTCTGAACTTCCAGGGTTAATGTCTGTACTGGCAGAAATAAGACCAAAGAATGACTTGGGTCATCCCTTTTGTGATAATTTGAGATCAGGAGATTGGATGATTGACTATGTTAGTGGCCGACTTATCTCGAGATCTGGAGCTGTTGCTGAAGTAAGAAAAATAAGATTATGTTAAAAAAAAAAAGATTATGTTTTGGGGCGGGGCGGTGGCGCTGGAGGTAAGGTGCCTGCCTTGCCTGCACTAACCTAGGATGGACCGCGGTTCGATCCCCCGGTTCCCCATATGGTCCCCCGTGCCTGCCAGGAGCGACTTCTGAGCGAATAGCCAGGAGTAACCCCTGAGCGTCACTGGGTGTGGCCCAAAAACAAAAACAAAAAAAGATTATGTTTTAATTAAAAAAAACAAGGTTAATATAAGAACTGAGTTATATGTAACATTTACATTCTTTTTTAACCTGGAACATTTCCCTCCCTTATCATCATTTAGTTCTAATAAATGGAAATCTGGTACATTTGCATGTTTGAACTTGCCTCTTAAAATTCACCTAGTCTGTAAACACACCAAATTAACTTTTAAAATTATTTTTATAACAGGTTGGTAAATGGTTGCAGGCTATGTTCTTCTACCTGAAGCAGATCCCACGTTATCTTATCCCATGTTACTTCGATGCTATATTAATTGGTGCATACACCACTCTTCTGGATATAGCATGGAAGCAGATGTCAAGGTATATCCAACGAAGGTTGAATGAATAGGCATTTTTTTGCAGAAGTCATGTTCAAAGTCAGTTTATATGCCCTTTGAAGACCAAAACATGATTTTTCATAGATTCATAGAGCTGAAAAAGTTTGCAATTGGACAAGAAATTTATTAAGTCTTTGATCTGGAACATAATATTTAGAGCTTAGATATTGAATTCTGTTCTATAAAACTAGTAAAAAGCTATGCTGATAAAAAGTAGTTGCTTTATATTTGATTTTCACTTAATTAATTTAATGCATACAATATTTAGAATATACATACATAATTTTTATAATTGTCTCCTAAGTGAAAAAATTTATTCTCATAAATGAAATTTACCATTAAAAATGAATTTCCCTAAAATGAAACATCTGGATATACCAGTAAAGAGACACCAAATTGATTTACGCACAATTTCAGAAAGAACAGAACATGAACTCTGCCATTTGTTTCAGAACATGCCGTAGGCTTAAAACATGCTAGAAATTGGGTAAAATTAAAATGACTTTGAAATCTAAGTCAGTTATAAAATTTTAGTTCTACAGTAAGTTCTGGATATCTGCTTACAAGAGCTTTTATGTAGCATTACTACTATATTATAATGTGATGAAGGGATACCTGAAATTATGCCTCTGACCACAGGAAAGTATTTTTAAAATAAACAATACTGTACCATTTTTCTTCCTGAAAATAATATCTTAAATGCAATTCCTTCTGTTGCAGTTTTGTTCAGAATGGTTCTACTTTTGTGAAGCACCTTGCACTGGGTTCAGTCCAAATGTGTGGAGTAGGAAGATTTCCTTCTATGCCGTGTCTTTCTCCTTCACTTATGGATGTACCATATAGACTAAATGAGGTCACAAAAGAAAAGGAGCAATGTTGTGTGTCTATAGCTGCAGGTAAGAAAATTATGTGCAAAATTAAAATATTTAATTCAGTATTGTTCAGAGAAAAGTTATAGGTAAAGGATTGCTTTTTTTTTTTTTTTTGGTTTTTGGGTCACACCCGGCAGTGCTCAGGGGTTACTCCTGGCTCCATGCTCAGAAATTGCTCCTGGCAGGCATGGGGGACCATATGGGGCACTGGGATTCAAACCGATGACCTTTTGCATGAAAGGCAAACGCCTTACCTCCATGCTATCTCCCGGGCCCCGGTAAAGGATTACTTTTTAATTAAATGTTGATACAGGAGTTAAAGCATTTATCTTTTTGTATCCTTTGATCCCTATCACTTCTTATAGCCCTGTAAGAACCATGAGAACTGAAAGCATAGAACTAGGACTAAGCCCTGAGCTGATTGTGGCTCAGAAGCATAAAACAAAAGCTTATGTTTCGCAAGATTTTATATTACTGCCTAATAAAAATAGACATTCATGTGTAAAAATAATAATCATGTGTATTAATTTAATTATCACTGCATCAACAGCTAGGTGCATTTGTGGTTATGAACATGTGACGAGCATGTTTCTCTTACAATTCTTCACATTTTCTTTCAGACCAGATTTATATTACTGTCCTTTCTTTATCATCGTATTACATATTTTTTCCAATTTTTTAAAATTCCCCAACTTTAGAATTATCAAGATATTAAGTAAAGGTTCTCTATGAGTTACAATATAAAAATAAATGATAAGAAATTTATTTTATAATGAATGTAATTGTAATCAAATTTATATGTAAATATATAAATTTATATATATAAATATTAATAACTTATATTTGTTAGTCCCTTTTCTATAGATAAATATAAAGCCTGAATCCAGTAAAAAAAATCTAAGTAATAAAAGTAAGTTAAGGATGGTCTTTGTTTAATTTAAAGCTGTTCCTAGAAAGTAGTATTTAAGGCCACTGAAATTTAAAAATTTCAAACAAAAAAATATTTAAACTGCTGGATGAAAGTGATAGTATTACATTTGAGTTCCGGTTACCTTCAATTTGCATTCATTCAGACCTAAATAAGTAAACCAGACAGTGTGACACAGAAAGTTAAAAATTATCTATTCATCTAGAATGAATAAATCACTTCTCTGAATATTGATATAATTCTGTCTTAGATTTTTAATACTACTATTCTGTGTTTCATTATATTATTTGATCTTCTTCTGGTTTTTACCCTTTTACTCTGAATCCATGCAGATCTTCATAAACTCATAAAGAAACTTAATTTGGGAAGCCAGGAGATAGTATGTGATATGTTATTTTGAATATTTCTATATGTACTAAATGTTTGATTTTTTTTTATTTTAATGCTTTATTAAATTGTTTTGGGGTAACACCCAGTGGTGCTTAGGGGTTATTCCTGGTTCTGCACTCAGAAATCACTCCTGGTGGTGCTCAGCAGACCATATGTGATGTCAGGGATCAAACCTGGGTCAGCCTCATATAAAGCAAATGCCCTTCCAGCAGTACTATCTCTCCAGCCCATCCTTTACTACTTTTTACTTAGATTTGGCAAGACCCAATGAACTTACATCTCACCAGGAGCTGCCAGGTAGAAGGCTCATCTTTAACTTTTGTAATGTTGTTAGTTGTAGGTCCCATAGTGGACAGTATTGTGAGAAGGGTATACCAGCAGTATTCAGGGGGTTCACAGTACCACATTTGAAATACTGGAGTGTAAAGAATGTATGCTGTACCTAGGTGCAAACCTAGGCCTGACACATAGGAATTTACTCTACCCAGAGCCATATCCCTGTCCCTATTCTTTTTTTTTGGGGGGGGGGGGCCACACCCAGTGACGCTCAGGGGTTACTCCTGGCTATGCACTCAGAAGTCGCTCCTGGCTTGGGGGATCATATGGGAAACCGGGGAATCGAACCGTGGTCCGTCCTAGGTTAGCGCAGGCAAGGCATGCACCTTACCTCCAGTGCCACCGCCCAGACCCCGTCCCTATTCTTTTTTTTTTTTTTTTTTTTTTTTTTGGGCCACACCCAGTGACGCTCAGGGGTTACTCCTGGCTATGCGCTCAGAAGTCGCCCCTGGCCTGGGGGACCATATGGGGCACGGGGGATCGAACCGCGGTCCGGTCTATCCAAGGCTAGCGCGGTAAGGCAGGCACCTTACCTCCAGCGCCACCGCCCGGCCCCCCCTATTCTTTATTATATTTTTATTATTTAAAAACTCTGTGTTTATTTTTGCTTTGGGGCCACACCCAGCAATGCTCTGGGGTTACTCATTGCTCTGCACTTTAGAATTACTCCTACTGGTGCTCAGAGGACCACATAAGATGCTGGGGATCAAACCTGTGTAGGCTGTGTACAAGGCAAGCACTCTACTCACTTTTCTATGGTTCAGACCCTTGCTAAAGAATTCTTTTTGGTTTGGGGACCATATCCAGTGATGCTCATGTCTTACTCCTGGCTCTATGCTCAGGGATCACTCCTGGACAGTACACAACAGAACCATATGTGTTATCAGGGATTGAATTCAGATCAGTCACATGCAAGAAAGTGTTTATCTGCAATACTAGATCTTCGTCCCATTACTTTAGAGCGCATAATTAAATAAACAAATAAAACAGTGGGATCCAGCAAGTCAGAAATTAACTTTTCATCTGGAATGATAAAGTGACTTTTCTGAAGGTATTGTGTTTTAGACTTTTACTCCACTGTATAGGTTATATACTAATTAGATTTTTACAAGGAGTTCATAAACTTGCATCTCTTACTAAAATTAATCATTATTTCTTCTGGTTTTTTTTTGTAGGCTTACCTCATTTTTCTTCTGGTCTTTTCCGATGCTGGGGAAGGGACACTTTTATTGCACTGAGAGGTATACTCCTCATTACCGGACGCTATTTAGAAGCCAGGTAGGAGACATTTTAAATAAATTTGCAAGTAATTTTATGTCTGAATGAAACTCTTTAAACCTTCTTTCTTCATAATCTTTTCTCAGTGTTTTAGAGGTACGTTTTTCTTGAACATTTTGTTACTTTTATTTATTTTTTTTAGTTTTTTGGGGGGGTGGTTTTGGCCACACCCAGTGACACTCAGGGGTTACTCCTGGCTATGCACTTGGAAGTTGCTCCTGGATTGGGAGACCTCTTCGGCCCCTGTTGTTGTTTTTACATATATATTTAGTATTATCAGAATTTCTATGAATCTAAAGAAAGCATTAAAGTTTTACCAAACACATTATTCTTTTCAGGTCATAAATGAAGTTCTCTTCATTTGCTATTATATTTCAATATTTGCTAATATATATATACATATATATTTTTTTGTTTGTTTGTTTCTGGGCCACACCTGGCAGTGCTCAGGGGTTACTCCTGGCTATCTGCTCAGAAATAGCTCCTGGCAGCCACAGGGGACCACATGGAACTCCGGGATTCAAACCAACCACCTTAGGTCATGGATCGGCTGCTTGCAAGGCAAACGCCGCTGTGCTATCTCTCCAGCCCCAGTATTTGCTAACATATTTTAATGAGATTAAATATGCATAATTATACACTATTATCATCATTCACTAAGCAGTTTCCAAGATTGACAAATACAAAGTATTTAAGAATTCAAGTTAACTGTTCAGTAAAATTTTGGTTCTACCACTTTTAATTTCTCTACAGTGAGGATACTGCTGACTTTGGGACTAATATAGAAAAAATGGCGTCATGCTTTTTCTCTATTTGTTGACCTTATAAGCTATAGTTTTAAATGTTATAGACTTAAAACGCTGTCTTATTAATCACAAGAACATTAATTTAGTGTGGGTAGAAAGATAAGCTCTTGTGTCTGTCTCTGGGTGCTCAATTCTATTCTATTGTTCTGAGAGCCTTTTTATTCCAGAACAATAGAATTATGCAGGCCACACAGCGTTTGTTCTCTCTAACTTTAAAACATACCACAAAGCTCCAGTAGACAAAATCATGTAGTACTGTAGTAAATTAGAGAGAACAAACGCTGTGTGGCCTGCATAATTCCTGGAACCAGAGTATTCATGCACCACTGCACTTTCATTGAACTCTTATATGATTGGCTAAAAGCAACTTTGAAGTATTTTCCCCTTACCAAAACAAAACAAAACAACATAAAAGTTATCAATAAATAAAGTTGGGGAAAAAAGAAAGATAAGCTCTTGATCAGTGTCACTCAAAGAGTATTTAAAAAATCAACAATGTCAGCGTCATCTGAGAGCTTGTTAGAAATGTAGAATCTTGGGCAAGAGAGAGAACTTCATGGGTAGAAGGCGGCTAGTAAGACATGCGAACCCAGCACCACAATATCCCATAAGCACAATAGGAAACAAATCCCTAGAGCACTGCTGAATGTAGCCCCTACCCCCTCAAATGACAAAATTTTGATACCTTGATTCTAGGCTTTCTTAAATCTAAATTCTGGAGTGGGGAAGAATTGCCAAAAGAAAATCTGTGTTTTATAATGGCCCCAGGTAATTTTCAGCTTTCCAAAGTTTCAAAGATTATAAAGATTTGTACTGTTCTATAAAGTAAAACTTTCAGAAAAAGAGAACACATACTTTACTTTACTGGATTACTGATAGTTT
>PVKC010031807.1:0-14424 GCA_004027635.1 Crocidura indochinensis | reverse complement strand
TAGAGACATAAACACGGGGCTTAGCTTGTTATGGCAGTGTTTGCTGAGGTCAAATGCGCCCCCCCCCCCCCGACAGAGCTTTGCGCCCCAGAGGGGCGTGCTTCACTATTTGAGAACCACTACCTTAAAGGAACATTAATTCCCTTAGAGGTACATTGACTTATTAATTCCCTTAAAATCAATAAATTCCTCCCTTTGTGTTAATAATTTTAAAAATATTATAAAAATGAAATAGTATTGTCCAGATTAGTCCAGTCTTCTATATTGTTCACAAATCTGGAGAGTTATCCTCAGCAGTCAGTGGAGTTCAGCCAAGGTGTTGGTGATCTTCAGCAAATCCTCTCGTAAGGATGTTGGCAGCTGAATTTCTGCTTCTAATATATTGAGTATTATTTTGAAAGCTCCAAAGCCAAGAGAGACAAGTGTAGAGAAGAAAGGAAACTGTTAGGCTGGTTTCTGGGGCAGGATCTTTCCACATCTTAGGGCTTTCTGTCTTATCCCTAACAAGATATCTGCTAGGGCCAGGTGTCCAGGGGCAGTGTTTATGGTTTCTAACAGCCATGAGAAAGCTGTGAGTGAGAGAGCCATTTAGAATTTGGGGAGGGGGGGGGGTTTGGGCCACACTCAGTGATGCTCAGGGGTTACTCCTGGCTCTGCGTTCAAAAATCGCTCTTGGCTTGGAGGACCATTTGGGACACCGGAGAATTGAACCACAGTCTATCCTAGGTCAGCCATGTGCAAGGCAAACACCCTACCACTGTGCCACCATTTTGCAAGTGGAAATTTAGCTTTGTTAGCCTTAAATCAACAAAATGGAATCCCTTCTGCTCTAGGCTCCATGGGGTCTTCTGTAATTATCATGTCATCTGCAAATAGTTTAACTTTTCCAATTTGGATGCCTTTGATTTCTCTTTTTGTGTCCAATTGCTAGGATAAGGACTTCCAAAATTCTCAAATTATGATGGGAAAATTAAACATCCTTTTTTTGTGTATGATCTTAGAGGGAAGGCTTTCAGGTTTTGCCATTAAATATGATATTGGCTTCTGTGTTTGCATTAAACGTTACTGTCCTAATATACATACTTTCTGTTCCTATATTTTTGAGGCCTTTTAATCATTAATGAATATGGAAATTTGTTAAAGCTTTCTCTGCATCTATTAATACTATCATATGATTTGCATCCTTTTATTGGTAAGTTACAGTCTATTAACTTATTTTCAGATATTAATTCATCACTGCTTCACTGGGATGAATCTCACATGAAGCAAGTTTGTAAATATTGGCAATTCTTCCCCAGGTGATGAATGCAGTATTGGTTCAGCCACAGATTTGACTGAAAGTAGCTCCATGGTTGATGGGGATTGGACAGTGGTGGATGAAAATTTCTCTACACTAAGTTTAACTCAGTCAGAGCTAGAGCACATTTCCATGGAGTTGGCAAGTAAAGGCCCTCACAAATCCCAGGTTCAGCTTCGGTGAGTTTCTTATTTTTTGAGTGCATGGAACTCAGGATATTAGTGCAAATAGTGCATAACAGGGGCTACATTTTTCATGGTGGTTGCCCTTTTATGCCCTTATAGATGCTATAAGTCTAAACATCACTTGTTCTATGTTGTTGTAGGTATTTGCTACACATCTTTATGGAAGCAGGGTGCCTGGATTGGTGCATTCTTATAGGCTTGATTCTTAGAGAATCCTCAGTAATCAACCAGATTTTGGCTATTATACAGTCTTCAGAAGTAGATGGTGAGATGTTACAGAACATAAAAACAGGTCTGCATACAGTAGATCGATGGTCTTCTACAGATTGGTAAGTGCTGATTTGGTTTCCTTAGGCCAATAATCATGGCCTTTTACTAAAAAATTAATTATGGCTTAGATCTAGTTTATTTGGCAATATTCAGTTTGATAAAAATAAAAATCCTTTCATACATTTGTATTTAAGGCTATTTAATTAACATCCCATACACAGCCATTCAGATGAGTAATAGTCATCAAAATACTGTATTGGTCAGCTTACAAAATGACTTATGCTTAATGCAGCACAAATTAGGTTAGAATTAGGCTGAGGTTGAGATTTATAGTTATATGGAATTAAAGGATCAACCTAAAAGATCCTTTCCTGGTTTTTTATTGGTCCACACCCAGCAGTGCTCAGGGCTGATTCCTGGCTCTACACTCAGAAAATATTCCTGGCATCCTCAGAGTTCCATAGAGGGGTTAAGCAAGAGATCAAATCTTGGTCAGACACATGCAAGGCAAGCATCCTGTGCATTGCATGGCAGCTAATTCCTCAATCTAAACTTGTCTGTCGCCTGCTGTATATGAATTCAGATTATTTCTCTTACTTGGATCTCATTTTTAGTTGCCAATTTAGGTATTTTCTCAATTTCTTTTTGAAATTTGAAATCCTGTTAATCTTTAGAATTTGCTTTTTATGTGGCCTCTAAACAAACAAAAAGAATTTTCTTTTTAATTGTAGTAATGCTGAAAAACAGGTGTCACAAGTCTTTGCTGCTAGAAGTCAGAAATGTCAAACTTTAACTAGATGCTGCAGAGGGCTTTAAGAAGCCTTTCTTTCTTACTTGGATCTGCTCCTTACCCCTACCTCCACCACACATCACACATCGATTAATGTTTAGTATAAATTAGAATAAATTCACAGAACCTGTGAAAATTTTTTAATATGGTCCTTTTTTCTCTACCTAGCCCTGGATATAAGCCATTTTTAAATATCATTAAGCCACAACTGCAGAAGCTCAGTGAGATAACAGAGGAGCAAGTTCAGCCTGAAGCCTTCCAGCCAGTAAGTATGGGCAAGATTCCTGAACAGACTAGCCCCCGGGCAGAAGAAAGCAGAATTTCCTTGGGCCATGGAAACATCCCCCAGAGCGAAACTGGAGGTAGCTGTACTGTTGGCCGCAAGGAGGAGGACATGGCCCGAGCAGAGGAGGAACCTTTTCAGGATGGGACATATGACTGCACAGTGTCCTAGCAGCAGCACGCTCACAGGGCAGTATTAACTTGGAGCAGCATGCAACTGAGGAAACTGTATAATCTAGATTTAACCAGGGAAAAGAATTTAGTTCAGAGTATTACTGGTAAAGTATTACTAAATTCTGACCACCTTTTTTTCCTTTAAGGTATCTGAGTCTATAAAAATGTGACATCGAGCAAATCACCTTTCATTAGAAAAATATTTTAACTACAGTGAAAATAATAAAAAATCCTGTACAGATGTACACAAAATATTTTGCTTTTCTTCTTAAAGGTTGGTAGCTTAATCTGTGGTATTTATTTTTCTCCAGATGAGCTAACCTTTTCTTCATCTTGCTTCTTATATATTTTCTTGTTCAGTATGTGTCCAGGCTGCTTTTTGCAGATAAATGCCAAGGTGCTTGCTGTAGGTCATCAGAAATTTGAGCTACCTGTGTGTCCAACAGAGTTCGAGAATTCTGGATACCCTCCTGTGCCTTGTGAGTGCATAGGTGGTGTAATGGGGACTACTTCTTTGGCTTTTCTAGCCTGATAAACTCCAGACCTTCATGAAAGATAGCAGTTGACCTGTAAATCAGTGTGTGCTTTAGTAAACTTGATTCTTTTTACATCAGTGTGGGCAGAAGTCTAAAAGTCTAAAAAGTCTAAAATTAATTTATGCTGTTAGATACCACTAAACTATTTTGTATCCAAGAATTGTATCTTTTTGTGAATACTCTTGTGTAAATAGACTCAAAGGCATTGTTCATATTTTTAAGGCTTATTATAATATAATTTTGAAGGTTTCTAAATGTTGCATGGCTATACTCTTGGAGCAAAATAGGGCTTGCTCTTTTTTCCAAGTAAGAGCATTCAATAAAGGAAAAGAGGTTTATTGGTCTGGTCATCAAGTAACCAGAAAAGTCACACTGATCATGAAATGAAACCGGTTCTGTGCAAAGTAATGTAGTTTCTTATTTATTGCTTTTGTAAATTGAATAAAAAGTGGACTTCTATGTAAATAGACAGCCAAATTCTGTATTATCATGGCTACTAAAATTATATAAAGAATGCATTCTTCATTGTAAATTTTAAATACTTTATGTATTTTTAGATATGACTTAAATTTTTGTTTTCATACATTATGAAAACAAAATTGCATATTCTGCTTCTGACTATATTCACTATATATGTACTTCTAATTACTTATTACAGTATTAATTTAGATAGCATATTTGTATTGTGCAATTTGAACAAAGGAATGCAATGTTATTTTTTACAAAAACAAACTTGTTTATTTTTATAACAATGTACTGATGTGGACCAAATTTGTACCACTATGTAAAATAACCTCCTTCTCATAGTGCAATTATAGTTTAAAAATAAAACTTGGTCCTCTTTGCTTTTTCAAGTAAACAAATGAGATGTCCTCGTCAGATTTCCTTTGAAGGGAGATTCAAAACCAATTTGAAATTATTTAAAACTCATCAAATTATTTAAAAATTCCCAGTTTCATAGTTCACTGTCATTTACTTTTTACATTACAAGTGCAATAACTTCACTAACTAAACTCTAGAATGGGTGGAATGTGATTTCTGGTACCTGGTCCTTCTGGTGCTACTTTTATTTTACATCTTTGTTTTAAACCACCTTTTCCTGAATTAAAGATAGAAAATAATGTTTACCAAGTAAGTTAGTTCATCTCCTGTCCTACTCTGCTAGGAGAAGAACCAGTATTACTTTCATGTTTGGTATGAATATGCAGTCAATAAAATGATTTTCCATTTAAGTAGCTGTGCTCTTTTAAACTATTTTACTTTGTTGATCTTGCCATTCTGGATAGCAGGCCACTAATAAATTTTTGGAGTTAAGGGCCTCTGTGATTCTTTCCTTCTGTAAAATAACTGTTTTCAGCCTGTTTTTACCCCAAAGCAAAAACTGGGATATAAACAAATTTCCTCTTTGGTAAATATATTATAAACTTTATTAAATTCTTATTTCTTGTTTTTGGTTTGTAACTGTTAAAAGCCATAATTTATCCAATGAATTTAAATAAGTATAACTGTTTAAATTTTACTAGATACTTTTTAAGTTATTTGCTGATACCAAAAGAAGTCGTTATTTTGGGGTTGAGTCAACTTTTGCTTGTAGTTAAACTTGCTGCTTCTTCTGTAATGTGTATATTTTTACGTGGTAAAGGGCAATAAAACCATTACATGAACCTTTGTTAATCTCAGGTTAACCACAAAAGTTCTTTGTATTAAAAGCAAGAAAAGTATTATCTTCATTATATAGTTGCGCCTCTTAAGTGTTTTTCTTACAAAATGAAAAAAAAATCTAGGAAAAATGTTAAACTTATGTTAATCATTTAGAATATGAGTGTGAAGATATGGGAGCATCCTGGATACTTAACATAGATTAAAACAGTTCACACTAATGTGGGATATATTCTTAATATAATGGGTGCACAATTATCCCATATCCTTTCCACCTAGCAAACAAGACTATATTAAATATAGAAAACCAGCACCAAAGCCCTCAATAAGTGGAATGAAAGATGGCCTTTGGGCTGGAGCACAATGTAGGGCATTTGCCTTGTAGGTGGCCTATCCGGGATTGATCCTGGCATACCATATGGTCTCTGAGCCGGCCAGGAGTGACTTCTGACCATAGAGCTAGACTCTAGAGTAACGTCTGAGCACTGCCAAGTGTGGCCTGAAAACAAATCCATAAAGATTGGCGTTTTCTTAGATTCCTTTATTCCTAAATCTGCTTTCTGTCTCAGAATTTGCATAAATATTCCAGGTATTTTGTGTAAATGGAATATTTCATGGATTTTTCTTTGTGACTTCTTTTACTTAGCATTTTTTAGATATAATTTTAATAGAGGGGCCTCCCCAAAGAGTATTGGGTACCTTGAGTATTATAAGGCTTGGCTGAATTGCATTCATTCCTTTTTCTGTCACCTAGCACTTAACATGATTGTAAAATTTTAAAGAAATATTATCATACTGTATTTATTATATACATAATGCTGTATTTAATTATCCAACCCTTAGTTGATGGACCTTGGGATTTTCACTTATGATCTTCATAGGGAAACATGTCTTTATGAAAACATGTTCAGAAGTACTGGGTCATGTAAATGGTCACTTTGACCATATTCCAAAGTATCTGTACTATTTTTAAAGTTTTCACTACCAGTGAAGGCGGCTTTCGATTTCTACCATCAATATCTTACTTATAGTTTTGGTCATAGCCTCCAAGTTATGTGTGAATAACTGCATTATGGTTTGTTTCCCTGCTTAAAATCTTTTCATATGACTTTTGGCTTGCCTATCTCAAAACTGGTTCATTTATCTTTTGATAAAGATATCAAATGGGTTCTTTATGTTTGAAAAATATTATCATTCTTGGAGCTTTTATTCCCACTTTCAATATACTTGTCCTTTTAGGCATGTTTTATTTCGACAGTTTGTCTTTGGCTACTTTGAGCCTTTTTATGTCAGAACTATGAAACTGCCTATAACCCAAGACTTTTGAAGCTTTGTGCCTATATGCCTATGCTTTATTGTTTTTATTATATCTAAGACCTACATTTATGTTGTTTTTTAATTCTGAGATTATTTCATTGTATGTAATAGGTTACCAGATATTTTTGTATACTAGAATCAAGTCTAGGGACTTAGATATGAGACATATTCAACCAGAGCTACATCCCCAGCTCTCTTAGTTGCTTGTTATAGATGTGCTGTTGTCCTAACAGAACTTACTGAAAGGACTATTTTACCCATCGAATTCTCAAAGCTATATTGTTGTCTATCTGAACACATGGATTTATTTCTGAAGTGTGTTAGTAATAACACATTGATTGACAAATCTGTATTAATGCCAGTATCACTGTCATTATACTGTCAGTATCAAAATACACTATCAGTATTTTTTTGCTTTGTAGGAAATTGTTATTCTTACTTTGTAGGAGATTTTGAAATGTGCCTTGTCTTTGCATTTTTAAGATACTTTTGGTTATTCCACATACCATGCATTTCTATGTGAATGTTAGAAGATCAGCTCGTCAATTTCTGCATGTACACAACAGTCAGATGAGGTTTGATTGAGGTTGTAATCAATCTTTAAGTCTGGAAAATAGTAAGAATGCTTTCTTAACAGTACGCCTTCCAATTCATGAACATGGAGCGTTCTAGTTACTTGTCTTTAATGTTTTTCAGAAATGTTTTGTAGTTCCAGTGTAAAGACTTGTATTTTGTTTAAAACTTCTTTCCATGGGAAGTTTTTCTCCTTGTTGCAACTTGTGTTCTTAAATTCAGTTTTGTATTGTTCTGTATTAGTATATAGACATACTATATGCTAAGATTTCTGTAAATTGGATCTTACAACAGTGCTAAATTTATTACTATTATTATTATTATTATTAAAATTTTGTGGATTCCTTACCATCTTCTAAAATGATCTGTCTTCTGTAACCAGGGACAGTTCTAGTAACTTGGCTACCTGTTGTAAAATTGTTTTAGTGGAACTCCAATACAATTTCAAATGTGGCACATAGTGGATATCGATATCTTCTGTGATGGTCTTAGGAAATTTTATCATTAATTATGCTAACAGAATTATCCCTATATTACCTCTATTGAGGGTTTATCAGGAAAAATTGTTAGGACTTTATAAAAAAAATTTTGGAATTAAATCAAGTGCTTTTCTTAATTTCATTAATATGGTATCAGATAAATCCTAGGTTGTGGTGTAGGGCCAAACTTGTAGAAAATAATCAACATAATTTTTTACAAGCTAGGGCAGAGACATAGTTCAATGATAAGAGTACATGGTTTTTCATATATTATGGCTTGGCTTTTATCTTTGGCACATACACATATATATGTACCTCTAAATCAGCTATCCATAAAATAAATACACTGCATTTCAAAATTGTCTATGATAAGTATACTTAACAGATCAGGGGCCAGAGTGATAGCATAGCAGTAGGGCATTTGCCTTGTAAGGCTGACCCAGGACGGACCGGGTTCAATCCCCAGCATCCCAACTTCATTGGCACACACACCCAAGAAAATTTAGCAAACATAAAGTCATAAGGCCATCATGGGCTTCATTGGCTCTTAAAAAAAGGCAACATTTATTATATTAAAAACGCATTTTTTTCTGGGGCGGAGAGATAGCATGGAGATAGTGCATTGCCTGTATGCAGGATGGTGGTTCGAATCCCAGCATCCCATATGAACCCCTGAGCACTGCCAGATATGACTCAAAAATCAAAAATAAATAAATGCAAGTTTCCTGATACAGGATTTGGTATGACTTAGTAGTTTACTCTTTTGAATTTTATGGGGGTGGGGGGTCATACTGTAGTACTCTGGTGTAAACGATGCTGGTGAAGTCAGATCCCAAGATGTAGAAGCTACTGGTGAAATCAGAGCACTCATAAAAAAAGCATCCACTATCCACTTTGGGAAAGGAACTCAGTTTATTGTAAGTGGAAAATAGATATTTATAGTAGGGGAGAATAGGGTGTGGAGTCTGTCAATCAATCAGGTAGCATGTGAGGGGATTAAAATCCTCCTGTGTTTAGGAAAAACTGGGTGTGTGCTTAAAATGATTAGTTACACTCAAGGCTAATTCCTGATGAGGTTCAGAGAACTATGTTTTTGCTGCATCCAAGCTGAGTTAGATACATGCAAACCAAGTACCTTTTAACCCCTGTGCTCTCTCCAAATCGAAGTTACGATGTTTTTTTTTGGGGGGTGGAGGGGGGAGAGGTTGTCTGCTAATGTTCAGATTTCCTGATTCAGATCAGCAGGATACCTGTCCACATTGTCCAGTGGCTTCACCTGACACTGAACTACTTTAAATGGATTCACTTAGAGTAAGAAAGGCTATACATAAATTCAACATAAATTTAAATATCTTCCAAGAGGTCTTTTTTTTTTTTCTAGGAAATTCATACACATCCTTTGAATTCAAAAGGGGATTCCAATTAAAATAGTGTTGCTGTGCTGGATTCTTCATTTACATCACCTATTAGTATAAATATATACTTAGGCCTATTAGTATTTTCTTAAAAATGAATATACAATAGAACATAATAACAAAGATTTGTTAAAAGATACCAACTAGTAGGTTAAAAACTTTATTTTAATAACATTGTAAGGCAACAGTTAATCCTTAGCAAACCAATGAACAGAAAAGGATGGACATGATCATTTCTATACTTCCTGAGTCAATAAGCTTGGTTTATTCCATAACCCTTCCCCCAGTCTATTTATGCTTATGAACAGAAATACTTAATCCACAGTCACTCTTAGGTCAGACACAACTTCAAATTTAAGAGTTTCTTCAAAAATCATTCTTCACTCTCCCTAAAAGTAGATCTGTGCTGCTTATATTTAAATTCTGTAGAAAGTAATGCATTTTATTGAAAAAAGACCTTTATGCTCAGTGGCTACTTAATCTGCTTGTTAGTGTGCTTATTAAGTCATGATTTTTGTGTATTACATGACCATTTCTAAACATAAAGCAGTTCCCCAGAATAGTAAGCATACCCTGAGACTAGTAAACATGGATCTTGCTACTGACCTTCCACTACCCTGAAGCTTCCACATGACAACTAAAAGAAAATAGGAGATTAACTCAAAGCAAAAATGAAAAAAACATAATTATTGCTGAAAGGCAACATCCTTTCCAAAGAAGGAAAATCACAGGGAACCAATCTATTTTCCATTGTGTCCTTTGTGTCAATAGTTTGTTTTCCTTCTCTACAGTTCCTAATGATTTATCTAAAATAACTACAGGGACAAAATTGTTCCCACATTTTCAAACTCATTGATACCTATTACTGTTTCATTTTCTCCACAATTTTGATTATATGACCTGTGAACACTGCAGACATCAGAAATACTTGACAGGAACCATACACTTAGAGCATCTGAGACAGTTAAATACATGGTCTACAATTGAAGGACAAGGGTTGAAGAGAAGAAGTACACTATGTCGGGCATGTGGCTAAATCAAGTCCAGCATCCTATATGGTCCCCTGAGCCTATCAGGAGTGATTCCTGAGTGCACATTCCAGAAGTAACCCCTGAGCACAGCTGGGTATTCCCCACCCCACCCCCCACCAAAGTAATTCCAAGGACAAGAATGGCTACAGTTGTAGTTGTGTCACACATTGTCAAGCCAATAGGTCTTTTAGCTCTCACTGTCATCCTATGAACCCAATATTTTTAGAGTCACAAATCAGTCAAGCAGAAACTTAGCTAAGAAAACATTGTGGAGCCAGAGTGATAGCACAGCATTAGGGCATTTGCCTTGCACTTGCTGACCCAGGATGGACCTAGGTTCAATCCCCGGCATTCCATATTGTCCCCCAAGCCAGAAGAAATTTATGAGCACAGAGCCAGACCCCTGAGCGTCACCAGGTGTGACCCAAAAATTGAAGAAGAAGAAGAAAAAAAGCATACTGTACAAGCTGAACAAGCAGCCTAGAGAGTTTCCTCCAGCAACACAACCTTGGCTCAGATTTGCCACTATTGTTTTATGGCTTTTCTTTTAAGACAATTTCTTGGCTTACACATTGTCAACATTTTAGAAATAAATCTAGCAGAACTTAATACTGACCTTACTATATCCTTCAGATGCTAGAGCCACAGTTAGGAAAGGCACCACTCTAAGTTACGTGCCCATCTTCTTAAATTTATAAAAAGCATCTTTCAGACCCTCAGCTTACATTAGACATGATCTGCACACCAGGTTACATGACCAGTGATACTTTCTGGTACTAAATATCTTGTGTCTCAGGACAGCCAACTTTGCTGGATAGTAACTAAGAAACAAATCTGTTCAACTGGATAGAAAACATGAAAAAATACAGGCCCAGTGCATCAATAAAATTAAGCACTAACCTTGGTTAGCAGGTCCTTCAAAACAAAGATTTATAAAATGTCCAGTCCTCTCCCGATTCTTTTCCCACCCTGACTAGCCAACATGACAGTGCAGTGCTTTGAAAAAGGACATTAAGAGCCAGCAATATAAAAAAGAGCTGAATAAGTGTTCCTCTTCTCAAATGATATGGAGGAGAGAGGAATCAAGTTTAAGAGGAAAATAGGCATTAAGAGTACCAGGAAAGCATAACGGTAAATCACAGTGCCCCCGGACTAGAGCCACTAACAGGAGTCCTGGGCTTCAGTGCAGGGAGGAGAAAGCACAGTCCAGAGGCCTTGGCACAAGCTCAATGAGGCTCAAAAGATCCACAGACCCTCCCCAGTCCTTGAACTTGCTTTCCAACGACCAATGGAGTTTGGTGTCCACCTCCATCCACCCAGCAAATGGCCAGGGAATTTGCTAGGGGAATGGTATCGGTTTCATGTCAGTAATGCTCTTACAATACCTTCTACATATTTCATGATCCTAAGTAAATAAAGTGGTTTTTTTGGCTTTTGTCCATAAGGTCATATAAAACGACGCACTTGTGTAGTAGCAGTACCCACAGGGGCTTAAGTCCAGAAAGTTGGCGTTTTCAAGTGTCATAAAGGCCATGCACCACGAACCAGCATAACCATGATAGTGCCATGAAAGTTTTTAGCCCACGAAACTCTGAACTTATACTCATTAAAACTGATTTGCATTTCTCCTGTGTAACAAAGGAAGAAACTCTGTCACACAATGTGTTCCACTGAGTGTAGACTAGAAGTTTATCTACAAGATTAAAAAACAAAGAGACTGTAGGTGGACACCCATGAAGAAGGAAATGTCCAATCTGGGAACTTCTCTTTCAGAGCATCCAGCTGAGAGGACCTCTTCTCCTCTCCAGAAAGATAGTGGTTAGCAATAGCCACGGTGACTATTCCTTCAAGTTGTTCTTCCGAGACCTGACAAAGAAAAGTTTGTTAATTATGGTTTTTAGGACAGCACTAAATTGAAACCAAGCTTCCTACCCTAACCACCTGGGAAACATATGATCAACAACACAATCAATGCTAGAAAATCCTAACCTGTACTTCTATCCAGAATTGCCAAGCAGAGGCCTGTAGTCCATGGGAGTAAAATACAAAGTAGTCTCCTCCTTTACTTGTGACTGGAGTTCCATGGCCAAGAGACCACTGAGAGAGTGTTGACCCTTTGTGGGTTCGAACATAGAATGTCATATGTGTTGGTCCTATAAGGGAAGAGGAAAGATCATCAGTTAAATCTTTAAAATAGCTAATAAGACATACAATTAATCCACTGCCCAAACCAGATTTGAAGAGTCATGCCTTCTAAGAGCCTAATGGAAATCTACCCATTTGAACCAGAAGTATGTATTAACACTGTGATGCAGCAGGTAAGGCATATAATTTACCATGAGAAAACATGTTCAAGTCTTGGCCCTATCATTTAACCATTCAAAAATAAGGTACCCATAAATCTTGTTGACATCAATAGAAACATTGCTCAAGTTACAGATAACTGCAAAAATAATATCTAAGAACTGAAAACGATTTAAATACATCGTAATAGTAAACAAATACTGAGGAGAGAGTAATGAATTAATGTTTAAGTGTTGCATGTAACAAACAATGAAAAGGAAAAGAAGCAGAAAAAAAAACATTTGAATAGAATACAAGAATTTCATTAAAAACTGATCATTGTGAAAGATTAAATAATAGATGGCCTAGACTTCCTGCTTGCTTCTTATTCCCATGTGAGGCTACTCTCTAGCTAACTCTCACTGGGCTGACAGTATCTTTTATGACTTAGCTCCCAGAAGCCCCCTCCCCCCCATTCCCACTAGCACCATATTAAACAGCTCTTGAAGAGTAAGCAATCACATGATGTACTCATCAAATTACAAACTCAGTTTACTGCTCAATTTTATTTTCTGTCTTTCAGAGAAAGACGGGCGGGCACAGAACTAAGAAAGCAACCGCCAGCCTAATCCCTCAGTATCTTCCAGGGTCTAACCCCCAACACTGCAAGGATACTAGAAAAACAATGGAGAAAACATTAAAGAAATAAACACCAAGTTAAATGAACACAGTATCATGAAAGACATAAAACACAAGACAACTCAGTAAATCCACAATGATTTTGCTGTGACCATGAGGAGGATCTTTACAAACACAAACTGGAGTACAGGCAACAAGGCGCTAGAAAATATTAGTCTAAATGAAAAAACGACTCCAATTAGAAATGACAGATATAAAGAGCAGGGTTGGTGATCATTTAAAAAAACTCAAAAGAGTAACGAGAGATAGCACAGTGTTTGCCTTGCAGGCAGCTGATCCAGGATAGACGGTGGTTCGAATCCCAGTATCAAATATGGTCCCCGTGCTTGCCAGGAGCGACTTCTGAGTGCAGAGCCAGGAATAACCCCTGAACCGCCAGGTGTGACCCAACCCCCCCCCCCCCCCAAAAAAAAAAACTAAAAAGAAGTTCTAGACAGTAGAGTAGTATCAGCTAAGCAAAAGATTAAGGAGTCCAGGAGGCACAAACCACTGGTAAACAACAAGTGGAAAGAAGTAAGAAAGTATAGCCTAGCAAAGAACTATGGGACTAATTAGTTCAAGAGTAACAATATGAGAACCACTGGAGCTCCTGAAGAACAGGAAGGCAAATGTGACTAAGAAATAACAGTTAAATCATTGATAAGAATTTCCCAGAGTTGAGGGATAAAGGCACCAGTGATATCTAAGAGGCCTATGGGCCCCTGCCAAAGGTTTCCTAGGAAACCTCCAAGATAACTGTACTCCAAAATAACGAAGGCCAAAGTAGAGACAAAAAATTGTAAGTATCAGAATAGAAAAAGGAATGTCCAGGTGCCAGAGTGATAGTACAATGGTAGGGCATTTGCCTTGCATGCTGCACACCTAGGACAGACCCGGGTTCAATCCCTGGCATACAATATGATCCTCTGAGCCTGCCAGGAGTGATTTCTTTTTTACTTTTTATTAATTAAACACGATTACAAATATGATTATAGTTGGGTTTCAGTCATGTAAAGAACACCCCACTTCATAAGCGCAACATCACCAAGTCCCAATCTCCCTCCTCCCCACCCCAACCCCGCCTGTACTCTACTCTAGACAGGGTTTCTACTTCCCTCATTCATTCACATTATTAGGATAGTTCTCAAAGTAGCTATTTCTCTAACTGCACTCATCACTCTTTGTGGTGAGCTTCATGTCATGAGCTGGACTTTCCAGCCCTCCTCTCTTTTGTCTCTGAGAATTATTGCAAAAATGTCTTTTATTTTTCTTAAAACCCATAGATGAGTGAGACTATTCTGCATCTATCTCTCTCTCTGGCTAATTTCACTCAGTATAACAGATTCTATGTACATCCATGTATAGGAAAATTTCATGACTTCATCTCGCCTGACTGCTGTGTTATATGTACCACAGGTTTTTTTGGGTTTTTTTGTTTGTTTTTTTTTTGTTTTG
>PVKC010031806.1:0-14430 GCA_004027635.1 Crocidura indochinensis | reverse complement strand
ATATAATATATAATATAATAACGTATATTATATTATCCTATGTCTCATTGCATATTCATTTTATAATCTTTATAAACTTAATAATTACATCAAGTATCAACTTCATATATAATGTTAAAAATATTTAGCCATTTAAAATTGCTATTTTAACATGCATGTGATTTTTATCTAGCTAAAACCTAACTTTCAATGTGTAAGGTACTGTTCAAAATTAATGAGAAAGATACTTCTCAGAATTCCCAGGAAATAGAGCGAGTCTTTTCTTTTTTTTTTTTTTTTTGTTTTTGTTTTTGGGTCACACCCGGCAGTGCTCAGGGGTTACTCCTGGCTCCATGCTCAGAAATTGCTCCTGGCCGGCACGGGGGACCATATGGGGCACCGGGATTCTTTTGCATGAAAGGCAAACGCCTTACCTCCATGTTATCTCCCGGGCCCCGAGAGTCTTTTCTTAGTTGTGAAATTCAAGAGTAAAACTTGAGCAATTTTATTTCTATGATCAAATACCTAAATAAACTAAGTTTTAAAATGTTATCTTTAAATTTCTAAGACTAAACCATAATCATTTTTTTAATTTACTTGGCAGTTTTTAAATGTTAATGCTGCGTCTACCTTGTCATATACTTATCTAGTCTATATACAATTCACTTTATATTATTTTAATGTTATTTTATTGTTTTAATTATTAATTTATTTTATTTTTCATAATATCTTTATTTAAACATCTTGATTACAAATATGATTGTGATTAGGTTTCAGTCATGTAAAGAACACCCCCTTTCACCAGTGCAACAACCACAACCAATGTCCCAAATCTCCCTTCATTTTTAACTTTAAACACAGTCAAACCTAACACCAGCTACTAGACAAACCTAGCTTTAGCACTAACATTTTTCCTAATCTTTATTATTATTATTATTTTAAATAATTTTAATTATTTTAAATAATTTCTTTCGTGAAGCACCATGGTTACAAAAATGTTTGTAGTTGGATTTCCCCCAACTCTGTACTAACCCTGACTTTATCATTTACCAATTTGTCCAAAATTAGCAATGGTTGCATAATAAACTTTCAATGCATCCAAACCCATCTATAAGCTTAAACCTAACCCAAACTTTGACCCTAACCCTATCACTAATTCATTACTTACCCTAATCCTATCCTATTCATAACCCTGACCCTATCCTAGACTATAAACTACTGATGAACATGAATTGGACAATTACTCTATTGCATTTTGAATTAACTCTAACCCCTAGCCCTATACAAACCTAATCCTAACCCTAGCCTTATTCCTTATCCCAACTCTTCACCTTATTTTAGGCTAACCCTAACTGTAGCCTAGAATTTAACCTACAAATTAGCTTAATTTTAACATTTACTCAATACTTCACTTGCGTTTTTAAGTTAAAACATAAAACATGACCCCATAACATAAACCCTAACCCAACACTACCCATAATCCTATCTCTAACCTATACAAACCCCGACCCTCCCTATTTCTAAATCTGCTATTTAGCCTTTATTTGACAATAGGCACATACTTAACTTTCATTATTTAGTTTCTACCTCTGTTGGTTCTTTAGTAGGTAGTTTGGAGCTATAACAGATAACCAAATACATTGTCCTCTCAAATAGCTTATGATGCAGGAAATATAGCTAACAGTCACAGTTAACTCAAATTTTTTTTTAAAGTGCTGCTGTGTAGAGACTGTACTTAAATTAAGTTCCTGTGAGGAAAGCTATTCCCTGACTTGGGACACTGTAAAGGCATTTGAATGGAAGGGATGTCTAATCTGGGTGTGAAGACTGATGGGGATTATATATGTTATGACGCATTGGACTTGTTAAAAATGATAATGTCCGGGCAGAGAGAAAGTACTGGGGTTAAGGCCTACTATGTGACCAACATGAACGAGTTGACCAGATTTGCAGCAACGCATATAGTCTATTGAGCACTGACAGGAGTTATCCTTGAGCATAGAACCAGAAATAACTTTAGCACTGAAGGTATGGTCCCAAAACAAAGCAAACAAAATTTTAAAAATCAGTAAAAATTATGATCGAGAAACCAGAGGGACAGTTCAATAGTCCAGAATGCTTGCTTTGCATTCAAGAGACCCAGGTTAAGTCCTAAGTACCACAAATGGTCTCCTGAGCACTTTCAGGAACAAATACCAAGCATCAAGCGGAGAGAATTGAGAGTGCTCCCAGAACACTCTGGGGGGGGGGGGCTAAAAAAGAAAAAAGAAAGAAAAAATGTTGTACATGTAAAAGGAATGCTTATATATACTTTTTACGTATATCACTGAAGAAAAACTCTGACCGTAGCAGCACAGGGTATAATATCATTCATAGCAATATACATTTGCATGTAAATCTATGCTAAGCAAAAAATAAACCGTGGTTATAGTTTGAGAACTGGAATAGGTTTTCACTTTTTTGTTTGTTTGTTTTTTTTTTTGTTTTTTGTTTTTGGGTCACAGCCGGCAGTGCTCAGGGGTTACTCCTGGCTCCATGCTCAGAAATTGCTCCTGGCAGGCACGGGGGACCATATGGGGCACCGGGATTTGAACCGATGACCTTTTGCATGAAAGGCAAATGCCTTACCTCTATGCTATCTCCCGGGCCCCAGGTTTTCACTTTTAAATGGAAGCATATTCTTTTCATAATTAGAATACACCAATTCTCTGTTATAATAACAGAGTTATTAAAAGTTTTTAAATAAAAGCAAGTCATTAAGTATAGAAATTTGGAAATTATACAATGCTATAAATGCTGTAGGCGAAATCAGTGAGATTTCAGTGAATCCAGTTTAGGTAGAGTGGGTTGCATGAACGGCGAAATATGAATTATAAAATAATGACACCACACAGAGAACGTGGGGTCAACATGTTTCTGGCAGGAGTGTGGACAAGTTTAATTATTTGAGCAGGGGAATTTATAGGGGTAAAATTAGCCAGAAGTAAATAATTATAATTACAAAGCAAAGTAAAACAGTAACAATATCTAAACTATGGGTGTGACGGTAAAAATTCTAGGTTACAAAGGAGAAGGTCACAACTCAAGGTAACTCTTTGCAAGCTTACTTTAAATGCAAAATTAGGATTAGGAGGGAGTAGAAAGTATCTAGGAACTTGATCTTTACTAGACTGGACTCTACTGTTTTAGAGGTTAAGTGAAGGGAGGAGCCAAGTCCCCAAAAATGAGTTTCCCTTTTTCTAAAGGAGGGTCAATAGTCAAGATCTCATTCTGGTTACGCCCTTGATTACCAGAAACTGCAGTTGCAAAGAGAAAAATTGTCTTTGCTTTTAGGGCTGGCTATATCCAGAAAAAAGGGGTTCTCAAACTTTGGTGCTGGAATTTCTGAGCCAAAATATTTGATAGAGGCCATTATTTGCCTGAAATATACAAAGGAGAGATAGTCAAATACTGGCTAAAAATGTAATGTCAGGTGTCTCTTTGGAAATTCTTCAACCATCCACGCAGGGGAAAAAGGCATCCACAGCAGGCCTTTTGAGGAATCCCATGGGGGTTAAATTTGTTCTACCCACCAGGAAAATCTGAGGATACATTTGGTGGGCAGAGCCCCCCTAAAAGCTTAGGTATGCCCTGGCATATAAAGAAGTTAAAAAACTAGAAATTTTATTCCCAAGAAGAATGATGATCAGTTGTAACATTTGTTGTATTTTTTCTTCAATTTCTAAGCATATGAATGCAGTAGTTCTTTCATGATGATATATTTTATAGAGAAATTTGAAATTCATATTAAATATTTAATATTAAATATAACATATTAAATATTAAAAATACTCAACATTATTAAAATAACTTGATCTATTATTCATATATATTCTATCATAGAACAAAGCATAATTACCCAAATTAAATTATTATGTTAATTGGTACAATTCTATAGATATTTCAGGAGTCAATTTACCTTTCTTCCTTTTTAAAAACTTGATGCCATTTGATTTTTATAATTTCCTTGGCATTCAGTGAAGTTATTTGGTGAAACTGGATAAAAGTTCATTTTGGGGAATCTGGGAAATAATTCAAGATACTGGAATGCATACTTTGCTTTGCATGTAAGAAGCTTAGGTCCCTTGAGCTCTGTCTGATATTGCCCTAAATTACAACATGTTCATTTTTTTGGTGCCTTCATGTAAATTATATTACAAATCCATTGGAATAGTGCTGCCATGGGCACATTCATTTGCTTAACAATATGTATGTAGCTCCTTACATAGGAAGAAGGTAAAGTGTAGTAGAGTTTCTTGATATGATGACTATGTGTTACATGCTCTCTGGGCTTTCAGAAAACTTATTTATTACTTTTGATGATTTTATTATTGTTGTTGTATTGATATTATAACAGTGCCATGAGTCAAACCCACAGCCTCACACATATAAAGTAACTTACCCATTAACCCATTGGCCAAACAGTGTCATTGTAATAGAATAGTCTCTCTCATCTTTGAATTTTAAGGAAAATTAAAGACATTGAAATAATTCCCAGAGATGAGGGCTCGAGGACTGGCTCAAGATATGAAGCTCACCACAAAAAGTGGAGAGTGCTGTTAGAGAAATATATACGTTGAGAACTATCATAACAATGTCAGTGAGTGAGGGATGTGGAAAGCGTGTCTTGAATACAGGAAGGGGGTGAGAAGGGAAGAGAAGGGGGCATTGGTGATGGGAAGGTTGCATGGGTGAAAGGGGGGTGTTCTTGTTGTGACCGAAACCCAACTACAATTATGTTTGCAATCATGGTGTTTAAATAAATAAATTATTATTAAAATGGTGGAAAAAATAAAAGGAGCAGAAGGAACAGGGGAAGCAGTTGGAGGGGAGGAAAGGTAGGGAAAGAGAAAAAACAAATGATCCAACAATGGAAAAATTACCTAAGAATGTCAACAGATAAAAATAGAAGTATTTAATAAACTCAACAGAAACAACATAAGAATCATTGAAGTGCCAGAGACCCTGAAAGAAAATCCCCAGGAAGAATCACCAGTCAAGGAAATTATTACAGAGAAACTCCCAGAGCTAAAGAATACATGCAACCAATACTGCATGTCTGAAGAATACCAGCTAAAAGAGGTTCAAAAAATCACCCCAAGACACATCCTAGTCACAATGTCCAATCCCACAGAGAGGGGTAGGATACCGAAAGCAGAAAGATCAAGGAAAATTACATTCAAAGGAGAATGCTTAAGGTTTAGAGCTGACCTGTCACAAGAAATCCTCAAGGCCAAAAGGCAGTGGTGGAATATAGTGACAAAACTCAACCAAATGAATGCTTTGCCTAGAATACTGCACCCAGCCAGACTTATATTCAGGTTTGAACATTCAGATTTGTTCATGGATAAACAACAGCTCAGAAACTTTACAAACTCAAAATTATCTTTAAAATAAAAACTGAAAGGTCTACTTTAAGACAAGACAGGCCAAGAGAAACACCAAACTTCTGCACAAAGATGACACTACATCCCATGACAATTATCTTTCTCAATGTCAATGGACTAAATGCACCAATTAAGAGACACAAAGTGGGGGCCAGCGTGGTGGCACTAGAGGTAAAGTGTCTGCCTTGCTAGTGATAGCCTAGGACGGACCGCGGTTCGATCCCCTGTAGTCCCATATGGTCCCCTAAGCCAGGAGCGACTTCTGAGTGCATAGTCAGGAGTAACTCCTGAGCGTTACAGGGTGTGACCCAAAAACCAAAAAAAAAAAAAAAAAAAGAGACACAAAGTGGCTTACGACAAAGAGTGGTAAGTTTAGAGAAATAACTACACTGACAACTATCATGACAATGGTAGTGAGTGAGAGAAATAGAATGCCTGTTTCTAATACAGACGGGGTGGGAGAGGAGGGAAATGAAGGGGCATTGGTGGTGGGAATATTGCACTGGTGAAGGGGGGGTGTCCCTTTTTATAACTACAAACATGTTTGCAATCATGGTGCTTAAATAAATATATTAATTTAAAAAAATGTTATCTGGCAGAGTCAGTCTTTTAAGTTAGTCAAGCTTTCATATAAATTAGAAATTAAGTTGGTATAACATGTGCATCAAATTTAAAAGACTCAAACTATTAATATAAACTAGTAACTTAATAGAAAATTAATTATTGAATAAAAATACATCTGCGGATAATTCTTTAAAATTAGCCTTTAACAGACTTAATTCACACAAAATAAAATGACTTTAAATATACTTTGCTAAGCCAGAGTGCATTTCTATTTATTTGACAGTGTGAAAATAAGCTCTTTCAAAGGAAAGTGTACCAGCTGTTGCTAGAAATAGGAATATGGTTAAGGGGATATCAAGAGTGGGATTTCTGGGTCAAATAATAATTCTGGAGTAACTGATAGAACTGAACCAGTTTTCATTCTGATCAGTAATGCCCAAAGTGTTCGCATTTCTTCACATCCTCAGAGATATGTTGCTGCTTCTTTCCTCTCATTATAACTATGCTAGTAGTAGATACAAAGTGATATCTCACTGTGGTTTTGATTCAATTGATAAAGGACATCAAACATCTTTTAATGTATTATTGACCCTTGGTATATTTTCTTTGGGTCATATCAAATCCTTTGGCCATTTTAAAATGTTTTGTTTTTTCATTTAGTAGTTATAGTTTATATATTCTAAGGCTATTGAACTCTGATTATTATATGATTTGTATTTTCTCACACTTCTTAGGTAGTTTTACATTTTCTTGCTAATGTTCATTGATGAAGAAAGTTTTTAAATCTTGAAGTCCTATTTAGTTTTTTTTTTAATTTGTGTTTGTGCTTTTATTGTCACATGTAAGAATCTACTGCCAAATTCAAAGTTATGAAGGCTGACCCTTTATTTTCTAGCTTAAGTTTTTCAGGGCTATATTTAATCATTGATCCATTTGAGATAATCTTGGTATATAGTATGAGGTAAGGGTTATGAATACATCTATGTTTTTAGGACTCAGTTTTAAAGATTTAGTAGCCACATCTTAAATCCTTTTTTTTAAAGATGGCAATCGAATGCAAAATTAATGCCTATTAAAACCTAATACTTGAGGGGGGAAGACATGCTTGAATGTCTCAGCACAATGTCTTCCAATTAATGCTTCCTTGACAACACCAGGTTTTATTTCTCTGATATTAAGTTTATCCCAGTCGCTGTGCACTCAAACTGATTAGGCCTCCCTCCCTCTTTTCAGGGAAAAAAAGTCCTCAATGCCTACTTGAAAATCTACCTTCCTTAAGCAAACAAACAAAAAATACCTTCCCCCAAATGCACCTGAGGCTACTTAGCTCTTCCTGCATCAGTCCAGCCAGCACCCCTGGGGTAGAGGTTTTTACTTTAGAAAACACTGGTCTATACTTGTTAGATAGGCAAGGCTAGGTGCCCAGAATCACCTTAGCAAATTTTCCCCAGAGGTGAGGAGCCTAACAACAAGGAATTTCATCAATGCAAGGAAGATCATGTCCTACTTGTAGAAATGTCTCCTTCCCTTGAAGAAGTTTTTCACTGTTAGCATCATATTAAATTCTCTTCAAGTTATATACAGAAGATTTTAGTTCTCTGCCTCTGCCTCATAAAAACTGGGTAGACTTTGAAGAATGCAAATTTATTCTTGTTTGAGTTTTTGTAACTTTTGAAGGGATCTATATGAGCTAATAACAGATCCCTTTTTCTTTTAGACCTTTCCTAAGCTATTATTTATTAATTTTCTTTCTGTTTTTAAAGATTCAACTAAAGAAGAAAAGGTCATCTCATGGTTTGCCAAATGAAGCATAGTTTCAACTTTGCCAGACCGCAATCTATCAAGAGTAAGTCACAAAATATTCCATTTGGGCCTTGGCAGTCCCCTAAGAAAGGTAATGGCGGATGGTGACCAAAAGCATGTTAAAAATTGAGTATTGACCAAACAAAATATGTAATAGTTTATATATTGATCTCTAAAATGTGAAGATGAATTTTCAAACCAATCTAAAGAATATCAGAACTGAAAATAGAATGAAGGCTCAAACTTATTATAAGCAAAATACCAAAAACTATTTTAAAAAGATGTGGTTTGAAAGTTGACATTTGCTATTTAAAGTTAGTCAAAATATTTTAAATAAACTTTAGATTGGTATCGTTTCCCATAACATAAACCTCACCAACTTAACTTGGAAAGAAAAAAAGACAAAACCTTTGTCTAGATTCTGACAGATATGTATGTATTCTTGTATTTTCCATAAAAGTAATACATTTAATTTCACGGAGAATCTATTTTGCTTGTATTAGTACTGGCAAATTTTTTTTGTTTGTTTATGAATGACTTAGTAATAGTGTATGACATTTTTGATAAATTGTTGGATTTTATTTGCTAGTATTTTGCTGAGAATCTTCGCATCTGTGTTTATCAAGGATAATTATATATATATATATTGTGGTGCCTGTGTCTGCTTTTGGTACTAGGGTGACGTTTGCTTCATAGAAATTGTTGGTAATGTTTCTGTTTTTTTAGTTGCCTGAAAGAGCCTGAAAAGGATTGGCAATGGGTCCTCTTTAAAAAATGTACTAGTGAATCCATCTGGGCATGGGCTTTTGTTTTTGGGAAACCTTTGAATCATTATTTCAGTTTCTTGATAGACATAGGTTTGCTCAGGTATTCCTTATACTCTTGGTTCTAACCTTAGGAGGTTAGAAGAGTCCAAGAAATTGTCCATTTCTCCAAGGTTCTCTTGTATTGTGGCATAAAGATTCTTTCTCAAAATAATCTCTTTGGAATTTCTGTGTTGTGTCTATTGTGACATCCCCTTTCATTTCTGATTCAGTTTATTAGGGTTCTCTCTTACATTGTGAATCTTGCTAGTGGTTTATCAATATTGCATTTTTTTTCAAAGAACCAACTCTTGCTTTCATTGATCTTTTGAATTGTGTTTTTGGGTTTCAAATTTTCATTAATTTCTGCTTTAAGTTTTATTATTTCCTTTGTTCTGTCTGTATTAGACTCACTTTGCTGTTCACTTTTCAAGATTTTAATTTGTGCAGTTATTCATGTAAATGTTTTCTTCCTGATGAATGCTTAGAAAGCTATAAATTTTATTCTTAATACTGCTTTTGCTGTGTCTCACAAATTCTGATAGTTTACAGTTTCATTTTCATTTGTTTCCAGGAATCTTTTGATATCCATTCTGACCCACTGGTTGGTTAGTAGTGAGCAGTTTAATTTCCAGGTATTAAATTTATTTCTTCATTTTTGTTTGTAGTTCACTTCTATTTTTAGTACACCATGCTCTGAGAAGATAGTTCATACAATTTTTATACTCTTGATATAATGGAGGTATGTTTTTTGAACTAGCATGCAGTCTATCTTGGAGAATGTACATTGGAGAAAAATACATACTCAACTTTTGGGGGATGAAAAGCCTTATTTATATATCTACCAACTCCCTTTCTTCCATATTTTTCAAAACCTGTATATCTTTGTTGAGCTTTAGTCTAGTTGATTGGTCAAGAGATAACAGAGTAGTGTTGAAGTCTCCACCTTTTACTATAGTACTACTGTTATCTTTTTTCAGGTCTATTAGCAGTAGTTTTATGTATTTTATTGGTTCCTCATTGTATACATGTTTAGAAGTTTGATATTTTTCCTGATGTACATATCCCTTGATTATTTTTTTAAATGACACTCTGTTTAACATTTTGAGCCTAAAATCTATGTTGTCTGAAATTAGTGTGAGACCCTGGTCTTTTTAAGGAAGTTGTTCGCTTGAAGGGTTGTTTTACAATCTTTGACTGTGAGTCTGTGTATGCTCTGACAATTCAAATATGTTTCTTGCAGGCAACAGAACATTGGATTAATTTTTTTGTTTGTTTTTGGGTCACACCTAGTGGCACTCAGGAGTTACTCCTGACTCTACACTCAGAAATTGCTCCTGGCAGGCTCAGGGGACTATATGGGATGCCAAGATTCAAACCACCATCTGTCCTGGACAGCTGCTTGCAAGGCAAACACTCTACCACTGTGCTATCTCTCTGGCCCCTATTGGATTAAAATTTTATGATCCATTTTGCCACTGTGTCTCAATTGTCCATCTATTTCTCTGCTATTTCTCTGTCCCTTCCAAGTAGTATTTTTAAAAGTTTTGCTAAAAATTAATTCAAAACAACATTAATTTATCCAAGAAAGCCAAATTTCTTGCCTGACATCCAATATAACAATGGTGGTTTAAATAAACTCTCATATATTTTATCAAATAATGGGATTCATCTAAGGAATCAATTTTGCTCAGGGACCTTCTATTCAGTAGTTGTGTAACACTTTCTTTTGCATCCTCATATGTGTTTGAGTGCTAACATAGCAATTTCAGTAACTAGCCCTGGTTCTCTCTACCTTCACTAAAATAAAAAGATTTATTTAACTGCCTTCTGAAACTCAAACACTCACAGTTTCCAGTCCTGAGAAAGATTTTAGATGCCTAGAATAGCCATTGAGTTATTTAAGATAATAGAAAGTCATCGAGGGGCCGGGAGGTGGCGCTGGAGATAAGGTCCCTGCGCTAACCTAGGACGGACCACGGTTCGATCCCCTGGTTCCTCATATGGTCCCCCGTGCCTGCCAGGAACGATCTGAGCGAATAGCCAGGAGTAACCCCTGAGCGTCACCGGGTGTGACCCCAAACAAACAAACAAACAAACAAACAAACAAACAAACAAAAACAAAACAATAGAAAGTCATCGAGTGACCACTTTTGAGTCAAGTACCAGCATATGGTTTGATGCTACTGCACAGTATACACTGTCCAGGAACTTTTCTGTCAATGTCTAAATAATAAAAGATAAAATTTTCTTTTTAAAATAAAGTAAAATAATTTTCAAATGAGGATGATAGGTTTCTCTTTACTATAAAAGACTTAAAACTTTTTATTTTTTTTAGAAGAAATGTTTATTCTTTTATTTTGTTCATTCTCCCCAGATTTGAAGCCAAACAACTGGTTCTAAAACAAGGGCATGCACCACTTGAATTCTATTTGATTCTTACTGAACAGTTAGATGTCATGTCAAGTATAATAAACATGAATGAAAATACCAAGTTGGAAGTTTTAAGTGTATTTGAAAAAGTGACTTCACTGAGGTAAGCATTGTCCCACTTTCTGTCTCTATTTTTTTATTTAAAATTACTTTTTAAAAAATGAAAATTATGTGTGGCATGCATTAAAATGTGCAAGTGCTACGTTATTTCCTATATAAACTGACCCTGAGACTTAGGAAGGAACCAAGTTTGAAAAACCCCTAACTACCTGAGGGAAGGTGTTTCTCAAAAGCTTCCTGTACTCACAGAGAGGGATATGAAAACTAGCACCTGAAGAAATTATGCTTGGAAAATAACCTGCATTTATAGGAATGAGGGCCCTGAAAAACCTTGGTTGCCTGTTTATGAGACATTAAGGAAAAAAGGAGATATAGCATAAAAATTAATTGAAATATAACTTTAGATGACATTTTAAAGATTACTCAGATTTAACATTTGCATGGATTCAAATATTCTTTATCTAATAATTGTTATTCACTTTTTCTCAGAACCTCCCTTAAAGATTACTCAGATGAGGCTGGAGAGAGTGCATGGAGGTAAGGCGTAAGGAAGGTGGGGTGGTTCGAATCCTGGCATCCCATATGGTTCCCCGAGTCTGCTAGGAGCAATTTCTGACTGTAGAGCCAGTAGTAACCCCTGAGTGCCACCAGTGTGACCCAAAAACAAAAAAGAAAAATGAAAAAAAAAACATTACTCAGATATATGCACACACCTTATTAGGAGCATTTGTGTAGATTCAAATATTCTCTACTTAGTTTTACAGAATAATTACTCTCAAATCTAGTTTTGCTGTTAGCCTACATAAGTCATATCAAGGGTTAACATTTCAGGTCCGAGTTCAGAAGGCATAAACTGGAATAAGACCAAAGCAATATTAGTCATTGAGAGAGAAACTGACCTTGCTAGCTGAGGAACCTCAGATAACAAGAACTGTTCAGAGACTCTGCCCAGCTGCGCTCTGCTGAGAAAACTCTGGACTGAGGGGGCTTTCTTCTTGTGCTTCTCTCTTTGCTCAATTCTTTCAAACCAATAAACCCCATCACAACACACAGGAAAAAGCACACTACTAGAGCAACAACGTGGGAAGCCCGTAGGCAGACACTAGGCACCCAGAATGAAGATGATGGCTTGGACGACCTTAAAAATCACAACCCTCTGCTTAACCTCTTGGATAAGGAACTTAAAATAGAAATATGGAATATGTTTGTAAAACTCCAAGAAAGCATAGATCGATCTGAACAGAACACAAAGACAGAACTCAGAAAACTTCAAACTGAAATAGCAGGTCTAAAAAACACAGTAGCTCAACTGGAAACCTCAGTGGATGCCCTCAACAGCAAGGTAAGAGCAGCTGAGGAGAGAATCAAACTACTGGAAGATGAGATGCAGAAAAACTCAACACAGCAGAAGAAATGGGAAAAGAACCTTAGGACAAACGAGCAGGCAATGGAAAAAGTACTCAAGGAATGTGAACAGATGAAAATAGAAGTCTTTGATAAACCCAAAAGAAACAACATAAGAATCATTTGAGTCCCAGAGATCCAAGTAGAAGAGCACCAGGAAGAATCAACTGTCAAAGACATCATCAAAGAGATACTACCAGAGTTAACGACTACATGCAATCAAATCCTGCATGCCCGAAGAGTACCAGCCAAACGAAACCCAAAGAAAAACACCCCCAGACACATCCTCGTTACAATGACAAATCCCACAGATAGAGATAGAATACTGAATGCAGCAAGGTCAAAAAGGGAAATTACATTCAAAGGAGCATACCTAAGACTTACAGCAGACATGTCACAAGAAGCTCTCAAGGCCAGAAGACAGTGGTGGGATATTGTGACAAGACTGAAAGAAATGAATGCCTCACCGAGAATACTGCACCCAGCCTGACTCACATTCAGGTACCAAGGAAAAATACATAGCTTCATGGATAAACAACAGCTTAAAAACATCACAGATGATAACCCAGCCTTAAAGGAAAAACTGACAGGTCTACTCTAAGACAAGCGAGACCAACAAACACAGGAAACTTATCTACAAATATGACATTAAATCCTATGACAATCATCTCCCTCAATGTTAATGGACTAAATTCATCAATTAAAAGACACAGAGTGGCAAAGTGGATCAAAAAGATGAATCCAATCTTCTGCTGCCTACAAGAAACACATCTGAATAGTCAGAACAAACATAGACACAAAATCAAAGGCTGGAGGAAAACTATCCAAGCAAACAATACCCTCAAAAAAGCTGGGGTGGCCATATTAATATCTGATGACGCCAACTTTCTACTGAGAAAAGTGGTAAGGGACAAAGATGGACACTATGTCCTAATCAAGGGATATGTGCAACAGGAAGAAATCAGACTATTAAACATATATGCACCCAATGAGAGACCATCAAATTATCTACTACAGTTACTGACAAATCTGAAAGAAGAAATCAATGATAACACAATAATTATGGGAGACCTCAACACAGCCCTATCAACACTTGATAGGTCAACCAGATTGAAACCCTACAAAAACATACTAGTCCTGAAAAGAGAAATGGAAGAAAGAGGACTAGTAGGTGTATATAGGACACTCCATCCCAAAAAACCTGGATACACATTCTTCTCCAATGTACCTGGGTCATTCTCCAGGATAGACTACATGCTGACACATAAAACATACCTCCATAAAATCAAGAGGATAGAAATCTTGCAAGCTACCTTTGCCGACCACAAGGCTTTGAAATTAGATGTGAACTACAAAGCCACACAGAAGAAAAACATTAACAACTGGAAATTAAACACCCTGCTACTGAACAACCGGTGGGTCTGAGATGAAATCAAAAAGGAAATTAAAACTTTCCTGGAAACAAATGATAATGAAGACACAACCTCCCAGAATCTATGGGACACAGCAAAAGCGGTCCTGAGAGGAAAATGTATAGCTCTACAAGCACACATCAGGAAGGAAGAAGGGGCATACCTGAATAACCTAATGACACAGCTCAAAAAATTAGAAAATGACCAACAAAAGGAACCAAAAATAGGGAAACAGAAGGAAATAACAAAGCTGAAAGCAGAACTCAATGAAGTGGAAAACCGAAGAACAATCCGAAAGATCAACGAAAACAGAAGTTGGTTCTTTGAAAAAATAAGCAAGATTGATAGGCCATTGGCAAAACACACAAAGAAAGAGAGAGCGAGAAATCTGATAGCCCGTATTAGAAATGAAAAGGGGGCGATCACAACAGATACTGTAGAGATCCAAAGGGTAATCAGAGACTACTTTGAGAAACTTTATGCTACTTAACATGAGAACCTGGAAGTAATGGAAAAATTCTTAGACACATATAACCTTCCACACTT
>PVKC010031805.1:0-14430 GCA_004027635.1 Crocidura indochinensis | reverse complement strand
AAGAAAGAAAGAAAGAAAGAAAGAAAGAAAGAAAGAAAGAAAGAAAGAAAGAAAGAAAGAAAGAAAGAAAGAACCCATTCATCATTAAGGTAATTACAAAACATTACAGATTGGCAGCAACCTGCACTACATGCATCTTTCCAATCTTTTGAATGAAATGGACTTTGAAGCTTAAATGTAGTGGAAAGCTTTGGTCTCAAGTTTGAATTGCTAACAGTATTTAGCACCCAATAGTGGAAAGTCACTCAAACTCAGTATTTAAAAAATTGTTATGTTAGCAACTTGGCTGGAGGTACTTTGGCTTGAAGCTGAGATTAAGGCAGTGGATATAGTTGGCCCGGGAAAAGTCACAGGTCATTAAATAGCCAAAACAGAGGATTCACTATTGTTGGTCTACCAGCTACCAGCTACTAGTGTCCAGGATTACTGACACTCTGCTTAAAGGAATCAAGCTGGAGACTGGCAAGTCCATTTCCAATAATTATTATAACATTTCACAGACATCATGCCTTTAGATAGCAGAAGTTTATACTGTTCAATATGGAGACCAAAGTCCAGAGTCAAGAAGGTTCTCACCAAAGGTCATGGAAATCATCGTTTCTTCTATCTCTAGTTTTGGGCACCTCCTGCCAGTCCTTGGCTTATGTTTGAGTCATTCTAATCTCTGTCTCTGTATTCACATGGTCCTCTCAGAATTCTTTTTTCATACTTTGTGCCTCAAATTATCATCTCTTATCTCTTTAGGATAGACTAGTCCTAGAACTTAAGGTTCCATATTAAATCCCTAAAATCTCATCATGAGCACTAAGACCATAACTTAACTGCATCTACTAAAGCCCTATTTCCAAATGAAGTCAAATTCATGAAAGAAGTTTCAGGCTCTCTCCTTCTGAGAGACAAGGAGAATGCCCACTTTCTGAGTAAATGTGCCCTTCTTAGCACCAGAAAACATAGCTTGTCTGGCTCATCCTGATCCAAGATTGACAGTCAGGACAATCCAGTGTGCATTTGCTGAGCAGGCTCCTACCATCTTCTGTTCTACTTGAAAGTGAGCACCGTGGCCTGTAACAAAGTATGACCAGCAAGGCAAAGCGTAAGTTCTTTGGCACTGATGGAAGAAATGGAAGAAAGCAACATGGCCTTTGCCCTTCTTATCCTGCTACTTTGGCTGTTGGTATAATAGCATGGTGGTCAGACAGGAAATTGTATTTCAACATGGAATTATAAGCATGATGAAAGTTAACCACTATTGATGAAGATGGCAGCACTTAGTCTTCTAGTATTCTCTGCTAGTCTTCTCTGAAATCACTGGTCCTTAGCTATTCCCTTAAAGGCTACCACATTTACAACAAACATCTACTCAGACATAAGAAGTCAGACAAATAAGCAAAAGACATGCCTTCCAAAAGAAACTATGGAGACAACCCAGAAGTCAAGAAATGAGAAGCTAGGAAGGAACTGTTATGTTCTACATGCAGCAGGTCAGTGAGATGCTGAGTTAATGTAAGAAAGTACAGATTAAATTTTTTTTTGGTTTATGGGCCATACCCAGCAGTGCTCAGGGGTTACTCCTGACTCTGCACTCAGAAATCACTCCTCAAAGGCTCAGGGAACCTTATAGGATGCTGGGGATTGAACCTAGGTCAGCCAAGTGCAAGGCAAATGCTTTACCACCGTACTATCACTCTAGTCCCCAATGGAGGGCTGGGGAAAGTGGTGAGAAGTGAGGGCCAATGCCATAGTGAGACACAGCCCATCATTTTTTCCTGCTGGAGCCCATTAGTAACCAAATGAATGAGGTAAACTATGCTAGAGCAACAGGATCCGCCAAACAAAACAAGCTGCCTACAGAAAATAAGAACCAGGTAAGACTTTGTATGATCAAGAGAAGGTCAAGTTCTTCCTCAGCAATAAAGTTGAAAAGAGAAAGTAGAATGCAAAGAGAGAGCATAGGCTTGGGACTAGTCCTGGGTGAATAGGCCTGAAGCAGAGGTACCACAAAGATTAAGGAAACAAGACAGATATTAGAGCGAAAAATCACAGGGTTAGATATCTCACAGCCCCATGGTCTGAAAGCTCTGGCTGTTTTTCACCTACAGTATTTATTATTTACAGCCAGTAAACAAAGGAAGAGGGGTAAACATTAACATACAGTTGCTTAACTGTTCATCTAACCTAACTAGGCCTTGACATAGCAAAGGGGCCTGGAGTAGCTAATGCAAAAGTCTTTGAATGTCTTATTCTGGAAGAGATGGTAGATAAAAGATTAAATTCAGGACCCCAACCAATGGGATGTTCCCTAAAGGTGCTGGCTTTCTAGTAAATTAGTAATTAAGGGTCACTTCTTTGTACTCAATGGTCCCAAAATCACCATTTCAGCCCCTCTCCTAGACCATCATCTTTCTAACTAAGCATATTTATTTCCTGGATATCTGTATAGCCAACAAGCATAGTCAGATGATCAAGAGGAAACTAAGTGGAGGATGCCACTGCTTAAGGGCCTGTGGAGTCTGGTACAGTACAGGATATAGTCTGTCTATGACAATGGCAATAGAAAAACTATGCATCCTGGGAAATGAGACTGACTTAGATCTGAACATACCCAAAGTTGGTCCAAACTCCAAAAGGCAAGTTGGCAAATGGAATCCTCTGCCCTCTTTAGACTTACTTCCTGTCAGCAATTGGTGATGTTTATATCTTCCACATAGAGAAAGAAAAATTACCTGGCTGCTGATCTCTGTTATGACATATCCTCATGGAGGGATAGGGGAGGAAAACTCACCAGTGACAGACAAACCAGAGGAATATTCCGGCTCTCCTCATCAGGTAAGAAAGATGTCATAACAGAGCATCAGTGTTGGCCTTACATCCATGTGTGCAAACCTGCCATGCAGCAAGGGAGAAACTTCTTGGGAGAGCTGTTATAGAAAATAAAAGCACCAGTAATGTGAGTTCTGCTGTCAGTGGTAAAATATGGTAGAAGGTTTGTACAGAAGGAAATATCACAAGAAAATTTTTTCTGGTTGATTAGATATTGTCAGAATCTCTGACTTCCATGATTCAAAGATGCTTTTTATTTATCTTTGTATGTGTGCACCTATAGTAATATTTTATATAGTATATGTATAGTTTATATAGTATATATATAATAGTAATCCACTGCAGGTTAACCATAAGGGAGACAATCCAGTGATTACTGTCAAGCTAACCAGAGAAGCCACACAATCTCTAGTTTTAGAAGAGCCTTTACTGCCTATTTCCTCTTCACCCAGAAGAGAATCCATTTCCAACAAATCCAACAATTAGGAGTCAGATACCATCATGGCAGGAAGGAAATTGACAAGCAGGTTAGACACCAGCCAAATGATTCTCCAGTGATCTACTTCATCTTACCTTCAACCTTCATTTGAAAATATCTTGCAACAGAAGAGGAGACTATGACCTTGATGGAAAAAGTATTCAAACGGGACTGAGGAGGATGGAAGTAAAGGAACAGAACACATCACTCCATTTCTCAGTTGATTTTCAGTCCTTCAATCAATATATCCTGTTGGTCTGAAAAAGGGGTCCAGGCTATCCAGTCCACATTCCTCTGCTTCTGAAGTCCTTGACTTCCTAAACTGACATTTAATGAGTAAGGTGAACTCCTAGTTGCCTGAATATGGAATTCATATCAGGTTTTCAGCCAGTTTAAACCTCACTCATCAAACATGAGTTTTTAAATATGAAAAATGTTTCTTGGAACACGGAGATAGCTTACATGGTACAGGCACGTAACAAATGGAAGACCCTGAGTTTGTGACCTCACATACATAGTTCTCCCTGATAGGTATAGGTCTGGTGACCCCTGTTCCAGATGCCCAAGCATTATTGGCCTTTACTGGATCCAGTCCTGGTGGAAGTGACCCTCCCTGACAAATTAATAAAGAAATGAACAAGTATCAGAGTGGATGTAGGGATCAGGGGGAAGGAACACTCATAAGAATGTCCACTGGTCCAGCCTCTATGGAAAACAGTAGAGAGAAGTCTTTAAAGGGTTAAAAATTGAGCTTCACATGATCCAGCCATTCCACTTTCTGAAATCTACTTTTTTGTTTTTGTTTTTGTTGTTGTTGTTTTCTGCCAAATCATGTGTGCTTCTTCCTATATACATTACAGCACTACTCACTATAAGTCAAGATCTGGAAACAACCCAAGTTTCCCAAAATATACAGCAGAATAAAAAAGCTGTGATCTGTACACACAATGAAATACTACTCAGCAACACAGAAACATAAGATCATGCATTTGACCCTACATGGAAGAAACCAGAATATTTCATAGAGTGAAGAAGAGGGATGGACACAGAATGACCACTCTTAAATGTGGGATAGACACTAATACTAAAAGGGAGTAGCAAATGGCCTTCCAACAATGTCTATAGAACTAAATCGATAGAGATAAGGATCAGGATGAGGTAGGGGTCACAGGAATAGGTAGGAATCACAGTGAATGGGAGGAAGTCATGAGACAATGTGGATAGAAGTGGGCACTGGTGGTTGAATGTGGTGTTAGAACACTGTTTCTAGAACTAATAGTAAATCATGGTGCCTCCATTTTTAAATATGAAAAAAGTAAACACTTCTTAAAAAGTGATAGAAATGAAAACTTTTCTTAAGACAATCTTGCTTGAATCTTAGTGGGGAGATAGTTTAAAAAGTACAAGCACTCCTCTTGCTTTTGATGAAACATGGACTGAAAGTCGCAGAGTCAGCTAAAGGAACAGCATGGTGAACCTTCCGTAAAACTGTGAAGAGACCCCAGAGAGGCAGAAGAGCAAGTTTGGTCTTGCTGAGTCAAGCGAAGCCTGAGGCAAGCATAGGAGCTGAGGTAGATATTCCAAAGAGAGCAGATGAGAGGAGAGTTTGGGAACAGCAGGTCAGAGAAAGAAAATTGGAGAACAACTGGGTTAATTACAGAGAAGGGGTGGGCAGCAATGATTGTGTCTTGAACACTCTGTTCTTAAAAGCTGCATGAAAGCGTTCATCAAAGAATGAGACTCAGCTCTGAAAACATGAGAATCGTATTAGACTGAGAATATACTTTTATAAAGTGGTGATGTCATGACAGCTCTTATCATCTCAGTTCCCATAATTATTATATACACTTGAATTGTTTCTCAACAGAATTTCTACTGGTGTGCTTGACAAGACACAAGTAGAAGAGAACCAGAAAATAATTTGTTAATGCAGAGAATTGTGCTAGAAAGTCTAATTCAGGTATGGGTCCAGTAACAATGCACCAAATTTAGTTAAGTGGGAATTTCTGAGCATTCTAGGCAGAAGGGGCAACTGAATGAAGTCACAAGTGCCATTATCTGGCAAAAGTTTCAACAACTTATGCAAGAGGAGAGAGATTTCCCTCCTCCACTCCACCCTACTTTGGAACTTTCAGGGATATTTACTGTGAGATTTTTTTAAATGTAGTAGTCAAGTCAATAAACATTATCTTCAAAGTTTTATAGAGGATGCAGGCATCTTACTTCTATTCGTATTTTATGTGATCTCTTATTAGAAGTCTCTATGAGAGTGTATCCCTTGGGACGCATTTCTATGAGTGTCTTAGATAACCCTTTGCTCAGAGCTGGTTCTTCCTTCTAGTCAGAACACCAAACTGCAGCTTTTAGCATGACGTCCCCTTCCCATCCTAAACCCCAGATCTTAATGGTAGCATTTATTTTTACTTAAATTTGAATCCAAGTGCCAACACAGTACCTAACACACAGTAAGAAAGGTTTAAGGTATCTTTATAGACAGGGATAAAGAAATTGTAGCATATATACACAGTGAAATACTACATAGATGTAAGAAAAGATGGACTTGGGGCCAGAGCAATAGAACAACTGTAGGGCATTTGCCTTGCATGTGGCCCACCCAGAACAGACCCCAGTTCACTTCCTGGCATTCTATATCGTCCCCTAAGCCTGCCAGGAGTGATTTCTCAGCACAGAGCCAGGAATAAACCTGAGCACCAAAGGGTGTGACCCCAAAAAAGAAAAGTAGAAAAGAAAAGAAAAATTTGTAGAATACAGTCTAGTTTAATACAGACATATAGACATCATTCTCAGGTGGGTATTCCTTTGTCCAGGATTCTATGCCATGAAACCACAGCAACATCAATTGCCTCTGGGGGACTTGGTTTTAATGACCTTATCTCTTTTTTTTTGGGGGGGGGGTCACACCCGGCAGTGCTCAGGGGTTACTCCTGGCTCCATGCTCAGAAATTGCTCCTGGCAGGCACGGGGGATCATATGGAACGCTGGGATTCAAACTGATGACCTTCGGCATGAAAGGCAAACGCCTTACCTCCATGCTATCTCCCGGGCCCCTAATGACCTTATCTTATCATACTGGAACCCATTGCCTGGGCTCCCAGGTGATACCACTCTGGATTTATTATTACTATCTTAACAGAACGTTAGTGGTTTGGGGCCAAACCTGGAGGTGCTAGAAGTTACTCTTGGCTCAGGAAATACTCTTGGAGTTACTTCTGGCAGGCTTGGGGGTCCATATAAGATGCCAGGGATTATACCTAGATCAACTGCTTGCAAGGAAAATGCTCTCCCCACTGTGCTATCACTCCAATCTCCAAGTTTTTATTATTTTTATTATAATTTAGGTAATATAGTTACAATAGTGTTCAAATTTATAACATTAATGTGCAAAGTTACTGCACTCCACCTCCAACATCCTTGTCCTTACATCACCTTTAGTTTGATCTTCATCCCACCTGTGCTTCTCTCCAACATGGCTTGGAAATCAGTTTTGTAATCCAAGACCAAGATTTTGTCATGACTCAATGCTATTTTCCTTTGTCTAATATTCCACAGATGAGTGAGATCATCTGGCATTTGTCTTCATTTCTCTGACTTATTTCTCTCAACATGATGTTATCTAGTCCCATTCACATCGAAGGGAATTGCATACTTCCATTTTTTACAGCCACATAGTATTCCACTGAGTAGATATGCCAGAGCTTCTTTAGCCATTCATCTACCACTGGGCATTTTTGCTTTTCTGATATTTTTAGAAGAGCAGTTATTAGTACTTTGGGAATTTCTAGAGTGTTTATGTGTGTTCATAGAATCAAGATCTGCTTCTGTTGCTGCTCACTGGTGGTCTGGGACAAAAGGTGCTTATGTTTGTGCCCAAGAGACCTGGCAAATGGAGAGCTCTGTATGGGTTTCTCTCTAAGTTTCCAGGGTTGGTGCATGACTCCTTGGCACCAAATTTTGGGGGAATCTAGGAACTATGCATGTAGCTCCCTAGTACCAGATATTCGCATCTTAACTCGATAGTCAGCAATCTCACCTTAGTCCCATGTCATCCACCAAAGTGGCAAATTCTAAAGTAAACTCTCACCCAACAGTAAATTATTAATCACTTAGCATCCTATTCCTGAAACCAGATAAGGAAGGAGGAGAGAATGAAAAATGGTTTCTAGCCCTTCTCTACCTAGGGGACTCACTCAAACAATTCGCCCACTTAAAAACTTGATTCAGTTGCCCTCTAAAGAGGCTGGGTACATGGTCTCTCAGAACTCTGCTGACCCTCTGGTCAACATAATCAAATACCATGTAAATGAAGGGGTGTGTCTGAGTCCCAATAAAACTTTATAGAAGCAGCTGATCATCCACATTTAATGTACAAGTCATCATTTACCATGATCATGATTCTGAAAGACAAAAATCTTCATGGCGTCCATCTTTGCCAAGTGATTTCCTGGGAAAATATTCTTCTTAAATTCTCCTCTAATTTGACAAACTTGTGATTTCACCCCACTATCCTCCAACAGAAATATCAGCCCACATGTTTCCTTTCAAACTCTCCCTCTGTTAGTCAAAATTGGATTTTTGGCTTTCTGTTGGTCATATTGCATGATCTCCAAATCATTGATTTTGGTCTCCTTTGGAAATCTACCCCCAAATAGATGCCTAGTGATTTCTTTATTTGATTCTTGTATAATTATGTCATATTGAAACATCCTTGATTGTGGCATTCCTTTTCATTTTTCTCTTCATCTTCTAGACCTACAACTTCCCAAAGCCTTGTAGGCTTTCAGGATTGACTGGAAAAAATAAATTGAGATACCTTGATTATGGTTCAGAGGATCTTCCTCTATGTGGAACTACAATATTCTGTGAGCTAGAGCACCCCTGACATCATTTTCCTATATCATTTCTACAGCACTAAACATATCACCTGCCCACTCTGATTTCATTTACTTTCTCTTTTTAGAAGAAAGAATTATGCTCCTTGGTCCGTAAGGTCTTTCATGGAGATAATGTCTTCCTGGATCAATTCATGGCATTACCTTGATACTCTGACCCCTTCATCATTGGGAGCACAGGGACCAAATAAAACTCCCTCCCCCAACCCTGGCCCCTCGCATTATGCTCAATTGATATTCCTAAAGGTCCAATTTATTGTCTTAAAATGCATCTTATTACCAGCAAATACTTGCACTATTGTCATGTTTCTATAATATATGAAACCAAGTGATTCCTCGAATTGAAGATCAAACTGGGTTTGACCGATAATCATATAAATGTCACTAACGGTTTCATTTTCTTTAAGGTTTTACTTGATTGTTCTTTCATAAATCATGGCAGCTGAAATGATTTAATGTCAAGTTCACATGGCTTTGCAAAAAAGAAGATAGAAGATTATATTCTTCGACTCACCACTCCAAGCTGATTCACAAGTGAAATTTCCAATCTGATATCAGCTCTAAACTGTACAGCTGCTGCTGGGAGGGGGGGTTGTATGTTTTTAAATGCTCATAAATCCATAGATCATAAATCATTTGAATCCCTCTTTCTAAATAAAATTTCCATGTTAAGGTCATTTCTTCCCAGGAAGGACTTTAACCTCTGCAGATGAGCAATGCCGAGAATTGAAGTCATAACCATTTTGTTGGAGTAAACAACATGAAAGAAACTCGGCTCTGATCAGAATGTTTAGTCCATTACCACAGTCAAATAAATGCACATCATAACCCAAGCACAAGTAGGATGTTTTTTCCGGAGACTGAGCATTGGGGGTTTATTCAGATCAGATCCATATAGTCATACACAGGCAATAAAGAAGACATCTACTGTTCTGGGAAAGTGTCCTCCTGAATAATCAGGAATTGGGCCAGGCCATATGGGTTTGGATTCCCTCATCAGGCTCTGGGATCTTTCCCAGAGCAAAGGAATATTGGGACTTCATGTAAAGACCGCTTCCTTGGACCCACAAACCACCATCTTCCTATACATTTATCCAGACCAAACTCCAGAAACCACTTTGGATTTGCAAACTGTGGGCTCAGGACTTTTAAAAAGGTAAAGGTGTGAACAACTCAGTCCACATCTTTCATAAATTACAAGGTGATAAAAACTATGCAGAGCTATCTTCAAATTCTGTTACTCCCATAACAAATAACAACAGACTTAAATAACTTCAGTACAACACCAGTGTATTTTCTTAGAGTTCTAGGGGTTGGAAGTCCGGCATAGATTGATCTGGGCTAAAATAAAGAATTCAACAAGATCTGCTCCTCCAGAGGCTTTAGAAAGCCCATTTCCCTACTTTTTTCCAGCATTCAGAAGTGCCTGCATTTCCTGAAGTATGATCCTCCTTTATCATATAAAAATCAACCAGAGCATATTCTAATTGCCCTCTGACTGACTATTGATTCTTCTTTTCCTATTATGTTCCTTTCTGAATCTCCTGTGTTCCTCTTAGAAAGATCCTCACCATTACTCAGCTCCCTCACCCTGGAGATGCTCTAGTAGACCTACCTTTCTCAGGGCCCTCAACTGCTAAGTCTCTTTATATCAGATGTCAAAGCCACAGATCCTTGGTCTTCAGATGTAGACTTTATGGGGGTGAATGTGTAAGGGACAGGTGATCAATGCTCTATCTACCATGAGAGCTATGTAACTTTGCCTGCTTCAAGTATCATCCATGGTAGAGGGGAGGAGGTAATATGTTACAGAGAAAGAGGTCCCCTAGATCTGGAATAAGAGACTTGGGGAGACAGCATAGACAGATCAAGTTAGCATTCAGACTCCATTCATATGATTTCAGTGCCATGTTTTGCATGGAATTGGGGCCTGTCTACTCAGAACCCATTGTCCAGCCAGGAGTATGCTACCTAATGCCAGTGACTGGACACAAAGCCACTCTGACCACTGGAGTTCTTTTCCCAATCAAGCAAAGCCAGTGTGGGTCTTAATGAGTCCTTCAATGGAGCCACTGGATGAACCTGATTTTCACACAGCATAGAGCCAACCTCATGGATAACCTTTGAGGGGAAAAGCTAAGGGTAACTACACCATCTTCCACAAGCAGAGTATGTTTGAAGTAGCAAGTAAAAGGAACCAAGAGAGAAAAAAGAAAGAAGTCCCACTCCTAGCTTCTTTGCTTGGATTTGGTTGGATACTCCCTTCTACTGTCCAAAACTTTCCCTAATATTCCAATGACAAGGGTTCAGAATAGTATACTGAGGCAAATTAAAGGAAACTTTAGAAGCTGAAAACACTAGAATCTCTTTCCTCTTTTCTTTCCTTTTGTCCTTGATTCCCTGGACTTAGAGAGCCAGTCTTCCCATACTTTGCCAGTGTTACTCTCTTGTCCTGTTTCCACTGGTTAAAAAAAAAAACTTGATTCAAAAGCATCTGTCCTTTCCCTTGTATATGTCAAAATGTAATTGGTAACGGTTGGGGTTTGTTGCTTTTATTGCTTTTAATAGCTGTATAGCCACTGATTGCCCAAGCTGATGGTTAATTTAATTTCTGTCAATACCGTATTGGGCTGTCTGCATATTCAGACCATGATTAACTGCTGCGGAGTCCATAACACTGGGGTTATTATTACTGCATTTAACTACCTCTCGGGAGAAGACAAATTAAATTATGTTGGAAATGCTGTTGATTATCATTACGAACTTATTTGTAGAGCACAATTACTGATCTGTTGTAAAATAAATCAAATTTTTTATCATCTTGGTATAAATTAACTTTCATGGAGGAGAATGGAGAGAGAGTGGAGCTGGAAAGAGTTGGGGCCTCCACGTGCAAGTTGAAGCCCTGAATCCGAAGAAGAATCACAGCCAAGTGCAATAGTCTGTTTGAATAATGAGCTTCTTCGTGACCATGAGGGCCTCCCCGATTACAGAATTTCAACAATCAAGCAGCAAGCTATGAAGAGTGTCTTGCACTGTTGACTCAAATGTAGGATGAGGCCTGGGGATGAATTATTCCTGGGCTGTGACTCCAATTCCATCTGAAATCACACTCGGGTAATTGAGGGAAGACGACTTTAAGAACACAATTACATTAATAGCTTACATGTGATCATCACTTAGCTTTTGCCATTTCCCTACAATTTACTCGTTCTGTTTAGTATAATACGAGGGAGGCCCCCGCCATTGCCTGGGACCAATAAGCCATAGTCTGTCACCCCTGCAGCAGCCAGGAGAGCCCAGCCGGCTACAGCTCAGGTCTCTCAGCCATGCCATCACATAATTAATTCTAACACATAAGCTCATCTTAAGCTGGCCATTAAGGGCCAAGGAAAGCAAAAAAATATTACCTCTCTTCTCGCTACCAATTGGAGCAATTCCTGCACCTTTAAATAAGCAAGTGGATCAGAGGGTTTGAAAAGTATGAATAAGAAATATGTGTCACAGTGGTGCTCTTTGATTCTTTGTACAAATGGTTGTGTGGTGACCACCTGCTGAGTCCTAAACTAGGAGCTGAGCAAGAGTAAACAGTCCCTTCCCTGTCACAGAGGAGGTTGATCTACTGACAGCTGACCTCCGTTTCCTCTTTGGTAAAATGAACGTACTTGGGCTTCAAGCTCTATCAGAGAGTTTGAGTTTTTCTATGTTGTGCAATAAATTGCCTTCTATTTAGTAACTTAAAACAATACTCAAATAATAATAGCTCATAAGTTGTAGGTTGGAAAGACTGGTGGATAATCTCTGTTGAAGAGAGGCCAAATGACAGGACTTTGCTGGACATCCAGTGACAATCTAGTGGGCATCCAGTTGATCTACTTAGCTCTCAGTCTAGCAGATCCTGAGTCCTGCTCACCACCCCCCTTTTTTGGGTATTTAATTAAATTTATTTATTTATTTTGTTTTGTGGGTCACATCCAACAGTGCTCAGGGCTTGCCCCTGGGTCTGTGCTCAGGGAACTCTATGTGATGCTGGGGATGGTCAAGCCTAGGCTGAAGACATTCAAGACAGCTTTATCCTCTATCTTATCTTTCTCCTTGGCCTCAAATCAGAGCTTTTAGTGAGTGGGAGTACTGACTTTTTGAAAGTTAGAATTTATCTACTGCTGTATCTGAACCTTTGAACAAAGTTCAAACTGTTGAGTCTCAGCTTCCTCAACTAGAACCTAGATTTAAAATTGATCCCAACAAAGCTGCTATGGGGATGAAGACATTTGGGCACCAGTGTGGGCAGTGCCTTTCTTTTCCTCTCTCTGTAACTGGTGCCACAGTGCCAGCTTGAGCATCTTACTTCCAATTGAGGATCTCTGTAGGCACTCTTCTCTTTCTTTATAAATTAATTATTTATTTTATTGTTATAAGTATTCCATTGTGTAGAAGTAGCACAGTTTCCTTTTTCTCTCATCTTTTGTCGGGCATCTGGTTGTGGCAGATTTTGGTTATTATTATTTTCTTTTTTTTATATAAAATATTTAAGCATCATGCTTACAAGTATAATTGTAGTTAGGTTTTAGTCATAAACAAAACACCCTCCTTCACCAGTGCAACATTCCCACCACCAATGCCCCACCTCTTTCCCTGCACCTGCCTGTATTTGAGACAGGCATTCTACTTCTCTCACGAATTAAGATTGTCATGATAGTTCTTAATGCAGTTATTTCTTTAACTGCACACATCACTCTTTGTGGTGAGCTTCACCTTGAAAGCCAGTCCCTCTGGCCCTCATCTCTATTGTCTCATTATTGAACAATATTACAATAATGTTTATAATTTTTTAAACCCATAGATGAGTGAGACTATTCTGTGCCTATCTCTTCATCTATATCTTGTTTCATTCAGCATAATAGATTCCATGTAAAACCATGTATAGGAAAATTTCATGATATCATCTCTCCTGACAGCTGCATAATATTTCATTGCTTATATGTACCATGGTTTCTTTAACCATTCATCTGTTGAAGGGCATCTTAGATGTTTCCAGAGTCTGGCTATTATAAATAGTGCTGCAATGAATATAGGTGTGAGGAAGGGGGTTTTAAATTGTATTCTTGTGTTCCTAGGATATATATCCCTTGAACTGGTATAGCTGGATCATATGGGAGCTCAATTATTTTGAGGAATCTCTATATTATTTTTCATAAAGATTGAACTAGATGGCATTCCCACCAGCAGTGAATAAGAGTTCCTTTCTGTCCATATCCCAGCCAGCACTGATTGTTCTTGTTCTTTGTGATGTGTACCAGTCTCTGAGGCATGAGATGGTACCTCATCATTGTTTTGATTTGCATCTCCCTGATGATTAATGATGTGGAACATTTTTTCATGTGTCTTTTGGCCATTTGTATTTCTTTGAGGAAGTGTCTGTTCATTTCTTCTCTCCATTTTTTGATGGGGTTAGTTATTTTTTCTTGGCAAGTTCTGTCAGTAGCTTGTTTATTTTCAATATTAGTCGCTTATCTCATGGGTATTGGGTGAATAGTTTTTCCCGCTCTGTGGGTGGCTTTTGTATCCTAGACACTATTTTCTTTGAGGTCCAGAAGCTTCTCAACTTAATATAGTCCTGTTGCAAGTCAGCCATTGATGGGGCTGGAAGGTGATAGAATGGAGGATGAGATTTTTCTCCTCCAGCTCAGACCACTCGTCTGCCACCCTGTTCAGCTGGCAGGTCTGAGGGTTCTGTTCAGCCGGCAAGTCTGAGGGTTCAGGATAGCAGTGAGTAGAAAATTCACAGACAATTAGGCTTCAGGAGATATCAGCTTTATTCAGTGGAAGAAGACCGAAGAATCAGCCCCAACCTTCCTCAGACCCTTACTTTTATAGCCAAGAATCAGGTACCACCCTAAGGTGGGAGCAGAATACCAAGTAAGAAATAATTCAATATACTATCACTAGGTCACACCCTAAGGTGGATACAATAATTGATTAGGGTAGGATCAGTATGTTAATAATTTTTTTCTTTTTTTTTCTTTTTTTATTTTAACACCTTGATTACATACATAGTTGTGTTTGGGTTTCAGTCATGTATGGAACACCGCCCATCACCAGTGCAACGTTCCCATCACCATTGTCCCAAATCTCCCTCCTCCCCAACCACCCCCCGCCTGTGCTCTGGACAGGCTCTCCATTTCCCTCATAGGTTCTCATTTTTAGGACAGTTCAAAATGC
>PVKC010031804.1:0-14432 GCA_004027635.1 Crocidura indochinensis | reverse complement strand
ATTTCTGAGTATAGAGCCAGGTGTAACTTCCTGAGCATTTCCAGCTGTGCTCCAAAAACAAAAACAAAGAAACAAGTAAAAACAAAAAATACATCAAGTTTAGTGAGCAACTGAATAATTTTATCACAGGCATGAACAATATCATCAGGTTAGTGAATTCTCAGAAAAATTTTTACTAACACCATGATGATGAAGTTTAAGTTTAAGATTTAAAATTTAAGTTTAAGTTTAATTTAATAAAAATATTTATTTTAGTTATTAATGCAGACACTTAATCAGTGTTTATAATTAAGTGTCTTCTGCTACAAAACCAATATTCCCTTTCTTAAATAAAAGATCCTGTACTTTTATAGGTCTGTTTATTTTACCATTTAAATGTTTTACTTCTCTTTTTCTAAATTTGACATTTGTAGGATTTGCCTATTTCATGGAAATTCTAAAACATATTAGCAAAGAAATTTTTTTAAAAAGCTTTGTTTATGACATGATAATTATTACAATAGATCAACTACAAAACAAAATGTAATGCAATAAATTTTAATTGGAAGAATTAAAAATAGTTATCAAAATTAAAATCGAAGGCATACTACATTGTACTAAATTATTTAATGCATCTATATATCAAAATAAAATGTAAATGAATATGATACAATATCACAAATTGATTTATTTTCTGATATTTTTATTTGCTACTTCTTTAAATTTTCTTTAAGCAAGCAATTTGAAATAAAACTTTTATATGCCTGCCAAGGGAGAAAGATGTGGGGTGGCAGGGAATCTGGGAAATTTAGTGTAGGGAAGGAGACATTGGTGATGGGATTGGTGTTGAAACATTGCATGTGTGCACAACTGTTTTATGGACAGCTTTGTACATTATAGAATACTAATAAAAATAAATTGTGAAAGAGAAAAATATTCAAAGATTTTGAGAAAAGCATAGGCATAATGCTCTATGATTTGGACTTCAGAGGTGTCTTCAATGATATGATTTCAATGTCAAAGGAAACCAAAACAAGAAAATTAAATAGGACTATAGTAAATTAAAAAACTTCTGCATTGCAAAAAAATCACAGGTTAAAATGCAAGGATAAGCAACTATATGGGAGAAAATATTTTCTTCACTCAACCACCAGCTAATGAATTATTATTCAAGCACTCACAATGGTCAACAACAAAGAATCCAAGAGTCCAACCAAAATCTTGGGGCAGAAAATGGACGGACATCTCTGAGGATCAATAGATGGTCAATAGGATTATGAAAAAATGCTCATCATCACTTGTTATCAAGAAATCTAAATCTAGATTATGAGATTTCACACATAGCCAAAAATGGTACATTCAAACAACTGGAAATAATCTATTGTTGGGGGTGTGGTGAAAAAACAACTCATCCATTGCAGTTGGGAATGGTGTTTGGTGTAACTCTTATGGAAAACAATATAGAGATTTTTCATAACATAAGAATACAACTTCCATATTATCTAGCAATTCCACTTATTGATACACTGCCAAGATACAAACATTGATTCAAAAGGAAAAATTCGCAGCTTTATTGAATGCATCACTTAATATGATAGTTATGTCATGAACCTAACTCAGCTGTCCAAAGACAGTTTATATATATATGTATATATACACTATATTATGTATATTACAGTATTATGGGATTGCAAGGAAGAATAAAGTCATGCAATTTGCTGCAACTTGGATAAATTAGAGATCAAGTTAAGTGAAAGGACTGAGAAGAGGAAGGACAAATACTGAATGATCTCACTCTCTGTAGTATATAGAATAGCAGGATATTAAAATGCAAGATATCGAAGATGGATATCTAGCTCTCCGTGGATACTAAACTATAGAAATGAGAAGAAAAGGGAAGGAAAGAGACTGAGGGTAAGGAGGACCAAGGCGGGGATTAGGATCCTTAGACACATTAATGGTGTAAATGGAATTGTATCTACATTAATGTACCTACATTAATACATTAATATACATTAATTATATCTATCTACATTATTGATGTAGAATGTATTGCATCACAGAACCAACAACACATATAATATTAGCTATAAAGTACAATAATCAAGCTTTAAAATGTGTCTGTTAAGAAAGTAGCAGATGTGAGAGAGAAACGAGACATTGGTGGAGGGAAGTTGATACTGGTGGTGGGATTATTGAAACAGTGTATGCTTGAAACTCATCTATGAATAACTGTAAATTACAGTGCCTCAATAAAATTTTAAATTTAAATGTTTCAAAAAGAGAAAACTTAATAAATTTTATAGTGAAATTGTATTGCAGGAATATAAACACTTTATTTTCTTCCATGACCAAAACGAATATTAAAACAACATACAAGAGTTGGAAAGCATTGTAATTTGAGAATAATAGAGATTAGAGTGATCTATAAGATCTTGTAAAGCACGTTTTTATGTGGAAGAATATGAAGATAAGCCTAAAAATATAGACTGAAACTGGGGCTGAAGTAATAGTACAATGGGTAGGGCACTTACCTTGCACTTGGCTGACACAGGTTCAATCTCCAGTATCCCTTATGGACACCAAAAGGAATAACTCCTAAGTGCATAATCAGGAGTACCCATGAGCATTGCTGAGTGTGCCCACCAAAAATAATATTTAAAGGTAGACTTGAACTAAGTTTTAAAGGCCATTCAACGTTGGATTAGTAAGTACCAGCATTATTAAGAAGGCAATCATGAAATACTCTAATTCTTTTTTTAAAATATAATTTTTATTTTAATCATAGTGGCTTACATATCGCTGACAATAATATTTTAGGTACATATTAGCATAAAATCAGGGGAATTCCCATCACCGAATTGTCCTCCCTCCACCACCGTTCCTGTCCTACTCCCCATATTCTCTTCCCTCACTCCTGGGGCTGCTAGATAAGTGGTCCCCTCTGTGCCTAGCTTACTACTTAGTGGTTTTACACCTGTTTGGTCTTGGTACCTCCCCTTTTCCACCCCCCACCCCTAATTGGGAGGCAGGACTAGATAGTTCAAGTTATGTGGTTTTGTTTGAAGAAGAGAAAAGTAATAACCTGGAGGGGAAAAAAAGAAAAAAAAAAAGGAATCAAATACTCCGGAAGTGGGTGGAGTCCTTCTAGAGGCTTTCATCCTTGGTTTGAGTGACGAAGGGGAAAAAGAAGGTGAAAGACCACAACAGTACATAAAGAACTGTCAAATAAAATATGCACTGAGCATTCCAAAACAAAACAAAACAAAAGGGTAAGCACCATATAAAAGTCATGGTATTGTGATAAAAAAAAATGTGGCAGAGCACATAAGAAAAGAAGAAAATAAATAAATAAATATAAATGGAGACATCCACTTCAATAGCCAAACCATAACACTGAAATCAACAAAAAATAGATAAGTAAATAATAATAATAATAATAATAATAATAATAATAATAATAATAATAATAATAAAATTGTTTGTGCTTTTTCCCCCCTCCTACAGATGCACAGTAAATATTATGGTCATTCGGAAAGGAATTTCCTTTGCCTAAGAGATACAGGGTTTCTCCACCTTTGAAGTATATTGTCATGGGGTTAACTATAGACTCCTTTCAGGTTCATTTACTTTCCCCTTGGTGCTTTTGTGGTGTATGGAAGACTTCTGCTCCGTCCTGGGTGATAAAATCATAACTCTGTATCTAGAGGTCTCAGTATCTGCACGAGTCAAGGAGTTGAACTTATAATTATGTCTTTCTTTGTGGTTCTAGAAGTTCTGTTCCCTCAATGTCGTTTTAATGTCTTCTGTGATTGGCGGTCTTGGTCTTTGCACTGATCCTAGGAAGGGGTCTGGGATAACATCTTCCGCTATGTTTCCAGAAGTCCCCTTCCGTTACAATAGTCTCAGACAGACCTCTGGAACTAGGGATCATAGTTGTAATGCAGGTCGTAACTCATGCCCTGGACTACGGCTTTTTCATTGGGATACATACAGTCTGGCCATGGTTCTGTCAGCCAGTCATCTGTAAATCGAGATCTTGGCATTTGGATAGACCAAAGGGTGACAAGTCTTCGGATTTTGTCTTATCGTTAGCTGGTGAAGTAGGATAACTTGCTCTTAGGTCGAATTGTTCCCATTTTCCTCATTGTCAGGGTATCACATTAGGGTTGGCACTTATTGGTGTCCGAGCACTATTAAGGATGTCCCGGTTGGGATTTGTTTCCTGTGGCTATTATGAAGAGGTGTGTCATTTCTATGTCTGTGATCCAGGGTTCAAGGCTGGATGGTTGGTGTCTAATCACCTGGGGTCTAAGTTGGGTCCACGTGACATATTTTCAAGGTGGGAGATACCCCTGTATTGTAAACAAGTATGAGTTCTTATCCCTAATTAATAAGAGCTCGTTTTTATACGTAAGATTTCCCCCCTTTTTTTAGTGTGCCTTTGCAGGGAGAAATGGTGCTACATTATATTGCAGGTGTATTTGAGGGTGGAGAGAGAAGAAAACAAAAACAGGTCACACACCCAAAAAAGATAAAAATAGAAATAAAAATACATGTGCTCACATATATATACATATATATATATATATATATATATGAAAAGAAAAAAGATTCTTAAGAAATGAGGTAAAAAATTAAAGGAACAAGGTGATGCAAGAAAGTATCTTTCATTTGGGGAAAAGCAGGTAAAGAGGTAGTGTAATACAGGTCTTATACTTATGTTGGAAGTATATGTTTTCCCATTGTCTTTTGAGATTTTCTTGTGGTGTGTGGGTTCCCTGGCACCTTTTCATCTTCCAACCTGATATTCTTGAGATTGGCAAAAGATTTGCAGCAGGGAGGACTTGGGAAGAGTTCATGCATTGGGGGATACTTGTAGAGCTAAGTCCGGTTTCAAGTAACAATCCACGTTAGGAAGCATTGGTAAGGAGGACCACACAGCATGAGTCAGCAGGGAAGTTGATTGCCTTTTCTTGTAGGGGGTGAGGTGTGGATTTGACTGGTGTCCCTTCGCTTGGGTGCTGGGTACTGGTTCGCTGGGGTAGGAGGTCATTCTTGATGCCTAATGGATTAGGAACTGAGGAAGAAGAGTTTTAATAAGGTGGTGAATCTGGATGGGATTGAGGGGTGAAGGGATAGTCGAATTTTCAAAGATAAACAACAGTATAGCCATAAAAGTTTAGCAATTATTTATCCTTGTTGATTCTTTGATAAAGTATATTTCAATGATTGTTTAATTTGGGATAGAAATGGAAGATAGTAATCAGCTGAGTTAAAAAGCAAGGACCACCAAAACCAATCCAATGAAAATTTTATTATATATAAATCAATTAATTTAGATAAAATTATAACAGGGCACACTTTGTGGCTTTCCTGGTAGATCAGGCTAGCCTGGGTTTGCTCACTGTGGTAAAGCCGGATTGCAGAATAAAGGAGCAGTGTGCAAAGTTTTTTAAAACAAGGATTGGAAATGGTACATGATGATTTCTGCAATAGGCTGTTGATCAAAATAAATCACAAGATCAGGACATATGAAAGAGGTGGGTAAAAGACACACCAATTTGTGACTAATTTTTTCATCTACAATACGATTGTGGATATTTTACCAACATAACCATACCATATACAAATAAGTTGCTTCCCTGTCACATATTCAAGAAATTACAGTGAATAAAAAAATCTTGTCATAATAGTAGGATATGATGCTGAAGATGGAAGAGCTCCCATAAATATAGAGACATTTAGAAATCCTAATACAAATCCATAGCAGTAAGTTCTAAATAGGAATAAAGGACTTATGGCCAACTGATCAAATGTAACCAAATGTGATTGTGACTTCTTACTTGGGACACAAAAGCAAAATTTAATAGGCTATAAGGGAAGAATTGATCCATGAAGCAATTTGATCGCAATTGTCAACAGCTTACAGAGAATTAAAGTAATAATAGAAAACTGTCTGAAATGGTTCAAGAGAATAACATTCAACTTATGAAAGTGAGAACATTTAGCAAGGAATAAAGAGAGAGAGCCAGCACAGTAGTGCTGATATTGAACATTTAAAAGGAAATTTAAGGGAATTTTCATGCCCATTCTTTTTTCTTTTTTTTTTTTTTAACTCATGAGGAAAATCAGACACATCATCACCAAATTTAGCAATTAAGAGCCAGGACCAGTCATTATTATCCTAAATCAATTTTTCTCAATGATGTGTAAATCTCTCTGAGGTTTAGAAGTTAGACTTAATTTTAGCATATCTAGTGCTTTTAACTCAAAAGCATGCACACATTGAGAATGGTATTATCAGAGTGCTCATGAATACTAAGTGCCAAACATTGATTTTTATTTGGGGGATAGATTAAGAGACATTTCTTCAATGAGTTGGTGATCACTAACCAGATTCTAGTGTACCGGTAGTCAGGGTTCCACTGTGCAATGATAATGGGACCCTTTGTTGACTATCTTGGCAAGAAGACCAAGTATTATCTGGGCACTGAGCCCTAGTGACTCTTAGCTACAATTCTCAATTTGAAACACAACTAAAGTACAGTGGACAGACTAAGAAGGCTTCATTTGTCACCCAGGGTGACACTTCTGGGGAAAATCTGTTGTTTGGAAGTAGCACACTGGCTTTTTTTTTTATTTTAGACATAAGTTATTCATGGTTCTCCTTTATATAGAAGGCAAGTGCCATTAAATTCTTGCCAAGAAGTACTCCCAGCCCAGAGAATATGTAAGAACATATTTTATTGGGTGACCCATGCCAAGAAATTAGTTCTTTTTTTTTTTTAATAATATGGAACGCTTCACGAATTTGAGTGTCATCCTTGCACAGGGGCCATGCTAATCTTTTCTGTATTGTTCCAATTTTAGTATATATGCTGCCGAAGCGAGTACGAGAAATTAGTTTTGTTATACATTGGTTTTCACTATAAAGTAAGCAGTATGAAAACAATAAGAAAACTTTTTGAGATTTAGAGTATAAAAACCATAGAATAAAATTTAGTGAACTTTTTACTAAATGCTCTTGGCTGGGTTCATCCTCTTATGCATGACACTGGATAAATATAAATTTTGAAATTGACTTTAAAAGGTAGAGAGGTATCTTTATGTATGAGAAAGGGGTGGGTTGTTTAGCTGTTATTTTTTGCTTGCCTAGCTCATCATCCTTCATATTTTCTTAAAATTAGTCCAACATAATTTTGAGAACCATTTATTAATAATATTTTATCATATATAGGCTCTTAGTTTTAGTGATGGCCAGACTCAATTTTGGCATATTCCTAGAGAGATTAAACTGTTTATTCCAGTGATGGTCTTGAGGCAAAAGCCCTTGACTCAATTCAAGACACATCAGAGTCCAATTTAGAATTTGGGGGGATAATTTTGAAGTAGGACATTATCATTTTTCACTAAACTTGTTAAAGAATAGGATATGTTAGAAACTGTTGCATGAGACAATGTAATTGACAAAAAGAAAACTCAAAAGAATATATGGAGAAAAGTGAATCCCAGGTGAGAAATTTTGACCCTCTGGATCCAAACCTGTCTACAACTAGATCTATACCCTGAGTTTCTAATGATGTAAATTAATAACCTCTCTCCTTCTGTTTAGTTTGAGATGCATCTTTTTGAGGGGGACCACACCCAGCAGAGCACAGAGTTTACTCCTGGATCTCTGCTCAGAAATCACCCTGGCAGGCTCGGGGGACCATCAGGGATACTAGGAATCAAAACCGGGTCCATTCCGGTCAACCACATGCAAGACAAAAGCCCTAACGCTGTGCTATTGCTTTGGTCCCTGCATCTCTTTTAATTAAATGGAAATTTCTTTACTTTTCCCCAAGGTCCTCTATTTTTTTTTCTTCAGGGACAGATGAATTTGGAAGTAACTGGAGGTGACACGCTTTCCAAGAATAGAAACACATAAATGGGTACACAGTTTTTGTATTTTTCTCTCTATGTATAAATACCTGACTTTTTATTATTCAGATAAATGTAAAACTGCTATAAATAAACTTACTTTTATTAGAAAACTACAGAGAAATACAAAACTCCATAAAACCCTTCCAAAATCATCATAGAAAAGATAAAATTTAAGATAGACTTTTGATTTTTTCATTAAGTTCTATAATCTTCCCTATGACAGTTGCATTTCACTTTGCTCTATCTTTGTTATTATTTTCTCAAGTGGGATAATGATACTCAGATCCTTATTTAAATTTTTTCACTGGTTCCTCACTGATTTTAATATAAACTATTTTCTTTCTGTGGAATAAGAGGCATCTCATTTTCTAGCATCTAAATGACTTGACTATTTTCCATTGTTTTGTTTTATAACTGACGTTTGAAAATTCTGTTCTATTAACAGTGCATATGTACTTTATCTTAGATTTTTATGGAAGATAGATAAGAGTCCATGCTAATCTGCCAGGGTTTCTGTTTGTGTTAACAATATTAACCAAAATTACCCTGAAAGTAGGAAAATCCTAGAAAAAAGAAAATTACACTGGTCAGTACATGCTTGTATGTTTACCCACAGGTATCAGGTCTGTCTGGCTATTTTCTCCCTAAATATTTAGTGTAAATCACTAATATAACAATCTAGTTATTTGTTTATTTTTACTTGGTGGTTAAATGGGGGACGCACATTCAGCAGTGTTGAGGGCATAATCTGATTATGAGCTCAGGGATCACTTCTAGTAGAGCTCAGAGAATTACATAAGGTGTCAGGGATCAAAACTGAGTTGAATGAATGCAAGGCATTCAAGTTTACACAGTGTACTATCTCTCTGGTTCCCTAATTCTGCCATCATTTTTTGTGTTATATCTGGATTGATTTTAGTTAGTTGAATTTTCTATTTAACACAGAGTTAGAATTAGAGTGCATATTGGCTCTGTATTTTAAAAATTATATATTCATAATAATGGAAAGTCTTGCAATGTTTAAGTCAAGTAGTAAAGAGTTTATAATAATTTGAAAGCAAAATGTCAATTCTATCAACCTTGATAATATAAAAGTTAAATTAAAAGTATTTGTGCTTATTCAAAAATATATTCTTGTTTCATTTCCCTGTTTGTCAAATATCCCAAAGATGTTTGTTAATTTAGTACTTGCAAGTTAATTTTTTAAACCCCAGAGAATATTTCTTGAACAGTCCACATGACAGTTCTAAAACTATTAGTAGAGTTTCTTTACAATACAATTTTCACCTTCAGAAGACTTCTTTTCTAATGTAGAGGGAATTTTATATGACAAAATAACATGTTTTTGGTTTCTCTCCTTTCTCCATATATTGGCCTATTCTCAACATACTTAAGTCTATAGTTCTGCCAAGAGAAATCCTTTTCTTTGAAATAATACCTTTAAAACATAGAATAGGAGAACAATTCATTTGAACTTACAAAGGAGTTAGGCTTTCATCACAATGACAGTGTCACCAATAAGAGAATTACTTGTTCCTCATTTATATAGGGGTTTTTTGGCCAGAAAATTAGGAATTCTAGTCCTAATGGCTGAATGGGGTTAGGGAAACTGGCACAAAGATGATTATTGTGCAAATTCTTTCTATTTTATGGTTATTGACCTGAATCATATTAATCAAAGAAAACAAGTTAAACAGATATGTGTATCTGCCTGTCCTTTACTCATTTAATTCCCTAAGTCCAATCTCTGGAAAACTGTTAGAGATGCCATTTTGTGGGACTTTGGGGAGAAACCTATTTACTTCATGGTTTGTGCAGCCAACAGTGAGGTAAATAAATAACAGTTATGCCACAGGCCATCAGCTGCCACAATTAAGTAATGTTAACTTCATTACAGAAAGAGGTTGAAAAATATAATTTATTAGAGGTGCAAGGGAGCACTAAAAGTCATTTTAACTATGGGGGCCAGATATATAATAAAGCAAGTAAGGCACATATCTAGCACCCAATAGACCTAAGTTTGATTCTCCACACCCCATATGACCTCCTGAACCCACCGGGAGTGAGCTCTGAGGACACAGTCAAGAATAAGCAATGCTAGGTGTGGCAAAACCAAATCAACAAAATAAAACTCTTAGTTATTGAAATTGAAAATAAACTATGAACCTGACTTTAAAGGAGAAGGGATTGGTTTTGGCATATTGTACAATTAAAGCTCAGCCATGTATAATTTGCAATTTACAGGGATTCTATATACAAATACACACGTGTGAGAAAATTGGATCCAGAGATTAACAGGTTTGTTTAAGATCACATGGGTACTTGATGAGGGCTTTATGCTGTTTTGATTTTTTTTTTCTGTTGTCATTGTTCTTCACCTGCTCGTGACACTTCACTGAGGTCAATTCAATTTTGTTACATCATGACCAGGACACCTTTTCTAGACTTCTGTCATTTCTAGCAATTGTGAGAAATGAGCAGCTAGCAAAAGCCTAGTCCTTTATTATAACCAGTTACCCACCATAAAAAGTAAATTGTCATTTTAATAGAAGGTAGGGTCAGAGAGGCAGGAAATTTGGGTTCTATTCCTAAATGTAAGCACTGCCACTATCTCAACGTTGGACAAGCTTTTCCAATAATCTGGGCCTTGATTTTTCTCATTTGTAAAATAAAATGAGGAAGATGTTAATGGTATCTTCCAAGTTGAAGATTGTACAACCACATAAAGGTTCCAACCACATTCCATAGCAATAAAGTTTTTTTCTATAAATCTCCCAAGTGAAGACTTGACATGTAACATGTCCTCTTGGTGTCTTCTGGTAAAAGCTCTTCCATCCATAAGGGAAAGAATGATCAGACAGAATTTCATACTTTACCTTTGTGAAAAGAAATGTAGTAAGATAATGGCAACAGAGCATGAACCTCCTGAATGAATCTATTTCTTATTTCCCTTTTCCAATCAAGTTTAAAAAGACTTTACTTTCAGATTTAGTTTTCCCCAGCTCTTCCTCTCTCCCATTCTTTTCCTTTTTTTTTTCTTTCTGGATCTCAGGTTAGACCTCCGCTATTGCTCTTTCCAGTTCTCTATTCATCCTTTAAGCTTTATTACATACTTTACCCCCATTTGTTCTTCAGTTTTCTTTTTCTGATCACAAACATTTCCACTTCAAGTCAGAGATTATTTTACTTTTAGAGAAAGCAATCAATCAATGAGCAGACCCCCCCTTACTAAATTTAACCCAATCTAGACTGCTGTGGAGCACAATAGGGATTCCTAAAAAAAAGAACTGAGAATGGCAATTTTCTCAAAGCAGATAAATGAGATTGCTGGTTGAAAAGGACCTTGGTTTCTGAGCCTTAATTTAACAGAATCCTTAACAAAACTGCTTTACTCATCTGACCAGTGAAATTTTGTAGCAAAATATCTGATTGAAATATTCTACAAATTCGCAGGAAATTTCACTACTCTGATTATTTATGAGTAGACTTATTACAAAAGGGGAAAAGGATCGATCCTGCTGCATGTTAGGAAAAGTTATCTACTAAAATGTAAAACAGGTCTGGAAGCCCTGAAAACCACATTGATTTTGAGTCACTGGTGAATTTGCAGCTTGAGGTTCTCCAAGCCTCTCTCACATTCCTTACCCTTAGGAAGAAGCTTTTCACTGTAGGAAAGATGAAGAAAAGAAACTAAGTGATATAAAGTAAAAAGGTTGGGGAGGGAGAGAGGAAATGATGGGACCTAAAGACACAACATGAAGGTTTTTTAATCGGAAGATTCTATTCTACTGACTTTGGAAAAAAAAAGAAAGCTTTTTCTTGTTTCATCAATTGTATGATGAAAACACAGGATTTCTTGCATACCAGTCAGTGCAATTCCCAAGGGCTTCCTTTCATTAAATGCGATTTCTCTGCCTCATGCCCTGAATTTGTAGGGCACTGGTTATGGTTTGGTGTATTTCATCCATTTGTGACCTTTCTTTCCCGGCTCCATGCTTACAGGCAAATGTTCATGTCAGTTAACCTTCTGTATTTTCCTTGAGTGACCTTACGAATATCCAACAGGAAAAACACAAAATCGCCAATTTGTTTTTTCATTACCCAGAGGATAAACACAAAGTGGGGGAAGCCTTTTATCTTTCCATGCCGGCAAACCTCCTCATTACTCAGCATCGAGCAAACATTTGCTAAGAGTTAATAAATCCACTGTGTGACTTTCTTTGTGTAGGGTAAGGACTAGCATTCAAGGCAATCTCTCATTAAGGAAAAAGAAACAGAACATACTCATATTTTATTCATGAACTCCAAATCCCATGGAAAAAAATCCAAAAATTTATGGACACAGAGACACCCAAAACAAAAAGGCTCACACTTCCTTATTTCAAATGACACCTCTGACACTAAGCCCCTTGGAAAAGAGCCGCATGCATATATAGCATTCCTGATACTACTGCCATCTCGGACTGCCAGACTGGTTGCTGAAACTGAGCTCAGCAAACGTTCACCACATCCTATAGTTAAAATTTTCTAAGGCTTAGTAAAGCATATCCCTGAATAAGTCTAGTGGGTCATATATTTTATAGTTCTCAATCATAAGTATTCTCTCAAGATTATTTAGATTTCCTTTCCTTGCTTTCCACTGCAGTGGCATCTACACAGAATCCATCAGAACCAAAGGCATCAGTGTAGCAAGTGCAGCAAATTTTAATTTACCAATGACTTCTATCCCTGCTAGCCTGAAAAGGCTCTGGTGATTTATGGGACAAGAGCAGAACTCTCATCTATTATAGTTTGTCTTAACTTAATCAAAGTTATCTTCTCCCTTCAGAGCATCTCACCTACAAACTCTGCGGTCACCATGATGAATGTGCCTGCTTGACTTATTTTTCTGATTACTGTGAAGGTGGCATCACAAACAACTTGATACATCCTGTTAATACTGTGGCTTTGGCTCTGAGATGGTTCAAGTTATGTCACGTAGGGACTAGCTTTGTGGGGCGCTGGAAGGTGATTGCTCTGGAGTTGTGATTGAGTGATATAATTTACTGAGTTTTCTTGGTTGTTTCAAAGATCAAGAAAGCAGAATAGCTTTCCTTTTTGTTCAGAGACTTAACCTACTTCTACCAATGACAGACAATATGCATTTACCCTGCTTTCAGTTCAATGCAAAGACATGCAAACACATATTATGTACAAAGAGACCCATCCTATGTGCAGAAAGCATCAGTGATTCAGAAGTCTTTTTCTTATTTTTTTTCTTTGTTTTTTTGGAAGGAGTCTGTCTAACTTCTACAAATAAACACCTTACCACTTGTACTTTCTCCCTTTCTCCCTCTCTCTATCTTCATGCCCCTCTGGTCCCTGATTTAGAAATATTTCCTGTGTCTGTTTCATGGATTTAGTAGTTGTTAGGAGGAGGGCAAAAATATACCTGAAAAAATAAAAACCTGAGAAATATGAGACATATTTTAGAATTTTTTTGTGTAAGTAATAAATTGAACCCAAAAGAAAGCAGAGTCATAAAGTAACCTGGCACTTTTATGTATGACTTTTTTAAAATTATTTTTCCCCTAAGTTCTCAAGACAATTCTCCAGAACTTGTCTGTAGTGTTTTCTAAATAAGCAATAAATTAGAGCTGATATCATAAGTCTAACATGTTATTTTTGGATATTTTATCTAATATACCTTTGTAAATTCTGAGGTCTTCCAAGAAATTGACCTTTATATTCTTTGCAACCTTAATAATTAAACCAATGTTCTAGCAGCTGAGAATATTTGTAATATGATTATTAAACTAAATGCCCATTAATTTTCTAATCTAGTATATCAGACCATATTTTCAAGGATATATGTGAACTAACAAAGTTTCCATTTGGCCAAGCGATTCCCCTTCCAAGCATGATTTTGTTAAAGAGATTTCTTTACATGAGTCCTATTGGTCACCAACTGCAAAAGTTCAATAGATAATATTTGTCCCCTGGCTATTTTGTTGTAGTAAATTCATTTTCTCCTGTTAAATACATCAAAGTGTACAATCTCTGTAGTGTAGTACTAAGAAGAAATCTGTAAATAAAAGAGTAGTGCTGATTGAATAGCAAGTTGAAAGGTTGGATCAATGAACAGCAAATATAACCCCCAAAACAAAACCGAGAACTTACTTTTGTAAAGGACATTAGATAAAAATTGTTTCAGTATTTTTAAGTGATTTAAAATAACAATACTATGAAACCAAAACTATATGTGATTCATAAAGATTAAAGTGCTTATATAAAATAGTAAATTAAATAAATACACAAAAATTGTTTTGACTCCTGATTTTGATGGAATTTGACTCCTGATTTTGACGGTGAGAATGAGTTACTCTGTAATTTTTTGAATAGTATGATCAAGACTTATTGTTAAAAAATTTTTATTGAAACCAATGTGAATTACAAGTCTTTCACAGTTGCATTTCAGTTACATAGTGACAGAAAATTAGGGCCATTCCCACCAGCAGTGTTGACCTCCTTCCTCACTAGTTCCCAGC